>PVKN010002862.1:0-40202 GCA_004027915.1 Capromys pilorides
ACTCTTAACAACTACTATGAAGACAACAATATGCATTGTATTAATTATTGTGGCTGTCTTACTAATGTGTTTTGAAACTGTCCAATTGTTATTTATTATTAAAAGTAACAAAATTTAAAAAAAAACAAAAACAAATAAATATCCTAAATATAACAGAATGGCACAAAGACAATACTATTTAATTTGGATACTAAATATATTGTGTAAATAAAGGGCAGCAATACATTTAAAAAATGCGTTTGGCAAGACACGATCCCACATTGTCTCTTAACTAATACTTCTTCATTCAGCAGTATGTGGGCTCACACCTGAGACAGCATCCCCTCTTCTCATTAGAAATAGCATCCAGCCCAGGCTTTTCCGCTTGAAAGCTCTTCCCTGAGGAGCCTTTACACTGACCACCTGGAGCCCATCCTGCAGAAGACACCAGGTACTAAGCAGTCATAGCAGGAAAGCAACTTGAAAGGACCAACCAGGGCCAGTGGGCAGTGGGTGAGCTGAGGCCGAAGGGTTTGTCCCTCCTCCTGCTCTTGACTGGCCCTTCCATCCTGCTTTCTGAGATACAGATTCTAGGGTCTGGAATTCTGGGTGGATTCCGGTCTCTGATTCCTTCTCTGTAATGTAGCCACTACCTGGGCATCTCGCTGTACACTTTCTAAGTCATCGACTTCATGAGTTGACTTTTCAAGCCATTGATAGAGTGGAAAACATCCTTAGCTGGTTCATATTTCTCCACAAAATCAATCTACTTCTTCTCTAGCAAGAGTATTGTCATCCTGTTTTCTCAGTTTAAGTGTTGACCTTTTCCTTTAAAACTTTACCTTTTCTAGATAGATCAAACCCATATAATTTTCTTTAAAAAATTTATGGTCCTCACAGAAGCCACAAACTAATTATTTATACCACTCCACCTTTATTTACAGTCGCACTTGTTTGGTCTTTTTCCACACAATTATTACAATTGCTGATAAAAAGTAAATTCTTAAACTTTTCCCTAATTTTTTGGGTTTTAGACCGTCCAAGAGAGTGAAAAACCTGAAGGTCGTGATTTGCAAAATGTTAGTTTAATTTTATTCAGTAATAAGGGATCAAAATATCCCTTTCATTTGATTTTATTAAAGACAGAAACGAAGATATACTGTTGAATATCAATAGTGGAAAAGACTGCTTATGTTTTGAGCACAGAGAGGGATAAGGAAACAGAAGAATTTCTGTATTTTTGTAAAGATTTCAATTTGAATTTGTTTTAGTTCATCAAATATATGTTTAAATAATCACTAAAAAGTTATGCTATACAGAAGTGAGACACTTGAATCATGTTAGAGACCAGCATCCACCTAGAATGTTAACTAAGATGGAGAACCAAAATGAAGAGCAATGAAAGCTTAAATCAAGGTAGAATAGCACTGTTTTCTAACAGGTGTACTTGGAAGCTATAGCAACAGAAGAAAGAGAAATGTATTCAAGGGGAGCAGATAAGTGACTCTAGAAAATATCAAGTATGATTCACCCTTCAAGAGCAGATGGAACACTGAGGTAAGAGAAGTGGGCCTTGCACCAGGCAGAGCCACCGGCGCCTGGGAGCACGGACAGGAGGGGGCAAGGAGCAGCGGAGAGAGAGCCGAAGGGCGGAGCCAGTGGGCCTGTGTGACAGCACCTGCAGAAAGACACCCCCCGGGGAGAGCCAGTGTAAGGAGCACCCCAGACAGCATGAAGGGGTTGAAAAAGCAAATGACTGCAAAAGAAGCCAAGTAAAATGTAGAAAAAAAATACAAATAAAATTATAATTTGTATACTTAGAGCATTACAAAAATAAGACACAGAATAAATCTTTGATCTCACTGAGCTGCAACAGCCCCCACTGCAGCGAGAGCAAGGCTTGAGCGTGCCTTCGTTTGCCTTTCAAATAAGTGAGCGATAATTTATCTTCCGTCTTTATTGAATCAGTTGCGCCATGTATCTTCCTGTGTATCCAGTCATCAAGAAATTGTTAAGGGCTGTATTTAACTCCAAGAGCTTCTTCTGAAAGCCCAGCCGCAGTCATTTTCTAAACAGTATCCTGAGCCCTCTGAAACAGCCTCGGTACCACCGTCTCTCGCTTGCCAAGCGGCATTACAGCTCAGGATCCACCCTTTTCGCCAGTGCCGTCAGGACCTCGGACAGCACCTTCCCCTCCTCGGCCCTCTTCAGACTGCCTTGCTGCCTGAGCTTTGATGAAATATTTGAGGACCTTCCTTAAATTTGCAGGGAATTTAGAAGGAAGCTGAGTATACATATATAACGTTTGGCTACCTAAAATTTTGTTATTTTGTAGTTGATGGTGACTAGATGCAGTTGTATCTCTAATCATATTATATTTTGTAATTTGGGTTAATCAGAGAATATAAGAATAATTTCACATGTAGTTTTCTTCAAGGAAAAGTAATTAAGCTGAAAGATTATGTTCTTAGCCAACTATCATGGCCCCTAAGCATTCACGGAAAACGTATCTCAATTATCTAAAGACCTTTGGTTTTGAGTTCTAATATGATTTTGTCTTCACCATTGCTTTTTTCATACTCTAACTCCCTGGGGCTTAGCAATCAGATTTTGGTTTTTGCGATCAAAATGTGGCAAGATATCTTCTTATAAGTAATAAGAAGTTTCACCTTGAGTCTAAAAACTCTCATTAATTGTGAGCAAAATTTATTGATAAACCACATAAATTGCAGGAAAGACACATGAACTTAGTGTGGGATTTGACTGAGATCAGTTTCTTTAACATTTTTCTCCCGAAGTCTTGGATGTTAAGGTCAGCTGTAAGGCACAGCCACACAGTGCATTCAAAATATCCCAAGTGCGAGGTTGTCTGGAGGAACTTTTCTTATGCGGCGAAGTTTCTATTTTGGCATTTTGCCTTTCTCCTGACGTTCTGTAGATTGTCTCATGGTGTTTTCCAGAAAGCAACATCAGAGAAAAACCATGCTGGCATCAAGGTTCCAGCAGAACTTCAGTCACTTTGCTTTACCCCATAACTGAAATCAATGCCTACATGTGACATGAACCACAGAAACCATGAGCTGCTGAATGTTGTCCTGGAGCCGTTGTCCTCTCCGCTGCTTCTTAGTGCTGCCAGGGTTATGAGAGCGGCTACTTTGTCCTTCTTAGCACACGTGTAGCAACGTCTCGGTCCCCATGGCACAAGATATTTGATAAAAATGATCATGTGGAGGTAGGAATTGCTTGCTAGAAAAGCACAGCTTCTGATCATGCTCCAAAATAAAAGCTTAAATTTAGGCATGTCTATAATATCTTGTCTGAAAGCCACCAGGAGGAGGCTTATGATTTCAGAGAGGATATTTCAAGTTGTGTTTCTGAATATATTTTCAGTGGAGGAGAAAAATATTTTGGATTTATTTTCTGGGCACACTTTAGAAATGAGATAGGATCTCTAGTACCTGAAATTTGGTTCAGTATTTGTGACATCACACAGTCCCCAATCAGATGTGTACAAGTTTGTTTATGCAGGCACGGGAGCAGGGGTTTGATCCCTGGGCCTGCTGTGCTGGCCCTGCCCACAGAGTGCAGGAAGACAGCAATTGAGCCTGGGCCAGGTGCCCCGCACCTGTGATCCCCAGCTCTTGGGAGGCTGTAAACAGGTGGATCACTACAAGTCTGATCTAGTAGTGAGACTCTGAGCACCCTGTAGACCCTTCCCTAAAACACACACACACACACACACACACACACACACACACACACACACACAAAATGTGGTGCTCTCTAAACAAGCTTCCTGGGAAGTAGAAAAGAACTCACAAGCAGGTTGAAAACCTCTAAAGAAAATTAGTTTGGGCTTCTGTGGTGCCCCTATGGGCGCACGCACAGCTGGGCTTTATGTAACCTGAATTTACAAGCATTGGCACGGACGGGCTGGGCTTTCTCACCAAATTGCTCCAATGCTCAGCAGAAAGGGAGGAGAACAGTGTGCAGGTTAAAATGCCTATGGCCCAGTTGGAGTCAGCCTGTTTACTATCCTTCATTTGTATTAATCCCTTACTAATATTTGGTACTAATTTACAGCTCCTCACTTGAAAGACTTTTAAAACTCTACCAGTTTTTGCCTAAAAGTGGTGTACATATTATACTGAGGTGAAGCATTTATTAGCATGACTTATAAAATAAAAGCAAGGGAGGAGGGCAGGTGTCCAGCCCACTCCACTGCACCTCGGAACAAGGCCCCGGGGCCAAGAGCCGCACGGTAGGACCTGCGAGGCCACACGCCGTGACAGGAGGCTGGAGGACAGAGGGCATCTCAAGTGCCAGTCGGCAGTGCTCAGTGAGGGAACCAATGCTGTGCTGGGAGCAAAGACACCCTGCGAGGAATCAGGAGCATGGGACTGGCTGCCTTTCAAAAGGATAATTTTATTTTGTTTTATCTTCATTTATCTGTGTTTTTATCTCATTGTTTTTTCATTTTTTTTCTCAAATTTTCCCCTTTCTGTCTTCTTTTTCTTTGTCTATGTCGTGATCCCATCTCCCAGACCCCAGGCCGACTCTGGGATGGAGTTCAGATAATCCCTATTCCTGCCCTCTTTCCTGTCCAGCCTTTGTCTGGCTACCCAGGCCTTGCATGGCCGTCCTTCGCTCTCTGTGGCCTTTCTCGTTATCTTTATCTTAACACTGAGCAACTCTTCTGAAAACAGTATGCTACATAATAACTGTGTTAAGTTCTCATCTCGTTTTAAAATTCCAAATAGTTTTTCTCTCCCTTTAAAAAATGAGTGATGGGTAGCTGTAATTGATACATACGAGCATTTGGCTTATTGCTTTATTTCATCGTAGCTTTTGTATTTTACTGTTTGTATTGCATGCTTCGATACAAAGCAATGTTTTCAAGCTTTTGGTGTATCTATAACCCATCTCAAAATCATGCTAAACTGTTTTCTTAGAGATTCTCATTGAATAATTCTGTGAGAGACTGGGTAATTTGCATTTCTAATAAGTTCTCTTAATCGCATTGTATTGTTGGCTGAGAATTTACACTTCCAGAATGTTTAATTAAGACTTTTTAGGTTTTAATGGCTTTGTTTCCTCCAATCTTGTCCTGCTGAGGGCATTCTGCTCTCTGATGATCAGACAAGAAGTATGAGTTGTTCATGTGAAAAGGCAAATAAGTTTTAATGGTGATTTTAGCTTAAAAGTTACTTTCCTATTTTCTAGTGTAGATAGAACCTAAATCAGCAAGTTGTTAATTCTTGTTGTTTTATTATAAATCATTGCCATGAAAATATATCATGGCTTGATAAACTAGGCTGTGACATTGAAAAAAACACATAAAAATGATTACTATGTGTGACACACTCCATGTACAAGGCTGAACAGTTATTTTGAACTTGAAGTCTTGAAACCTTTGGTGGTACTGGATAAATTCCACTTTTTCCAATTTCTTCTTGTCACTTTTTGATTTTATCTTTAATTTCTTAAATTTTGACACCACAATATTGACATACTAAGGCAGTATGGTAGCTAGAATGAACATCGTGATGTCAAAGAAATACGAATTTCAGGCCAATATTCCAATCAATTTTATGTGTAATTGTGTGCTACTTTAATTTGACTATCAAAGCATTTGGGAAATAGTTCCAAAAATGTCATATAACAATTAAATGTTTTAGAATCTGTGTGTTTTATGATCTTTGTTGGAATTATTAGCCATCACCATCATAGGCCAAGACTCATACATGGGTATGATCTGTGTTCCATAGAAATTTCATAGAAGTATGAATGGCTGGGTTAAATACATGGGTTATAGTTAAACTTTTGACTTTTTAAAAATTTTAATGAATAAGTAATAGTAAACAAAAGCATTAGAAACAATACAGAATTTCAGTAAACAAAATGATAAGAATTTCTGCCATCCTGGCCCTGCCCCTGGTGTGCGCTGAGATGAAATTGAGACCAGGTGTGGTGGCACGCACCTGTAATCCCAGCTCTTGGGAGGCTGTGAACAGGTGGATCACTATGAGTCCGATCTAGTAGTGAGACCCTGAATGCCCTGTAGACCCTTCCCTAAAATACCAAAAAAAAAGCAGAAAACAAAACAGAACAAAAATGATAGGAATTCAACAATGGTTGTTATACTTCTTACCATTGTCTTTAAATTAGTTGTTTCAATCACCAGATATAACCATGAAAAACTTGCCAAACAAATAAAATGAAGGACAAAAAATAAGCATCAACTGTTTCTTTCAGTAGATAAATAGAAATCAGCAGCACAACTACCCAACCTCTCCTGTGGTCGTGTGCGTGCGTGCGCATGTGCGTGCGTGCGTGCGTGCGTGTGTGTGTGTGTGACAGCTCTCTTCTTTTCTCTTCAGGTTCTCGTTTCCATCATCCCAGCTGTGCCTGCCCTTTGCACACTTTCCATGTGAGCACCCATGTTGACAGCAGCACAACTCGTCACAGCTGAACTTTTGATCTAAGCATTTTGTTTTTCTTCACTTAGGAAGGGTGAGCTCGTCCCCAGTAGCTTTAGCTGCCTGGTAGCTGCAAACACTGTGTGCTTTTGTAGCTTGAGCTTTGTTTCTTTCCACTGTTTTCACTCTCAGAGAGATATGGGCACTTACCATCAAACTTACTTCCTGCAAGATTCAGTAGAAGGAAAATGTAAACATTTTCATATAGATGATTTATTATCTTGTCTAACAAATTGTAAAAATAATTACTTGAAAT
Organism: Capromys pilorides; assembly: GCA_004027915.1. Lineage (NCBI taxonomy): Eukaryota > Metazoa > Chordata > Mammalia > Rodentia > Capromyidae > Capromys > Capromys pilorides. The sequence continues at coordinate 6,715 of PVKN010002862.1, forward strand.
GATCATAAACAAGTAGAACATCTCAGAAAACACTATTTGATTATTGAGCAAGTAGTAATATTGTTGTGTGATACAATGTCACATGGAGGTTAGTTCAAGTGAAGACAGATGTTAGGATTTGGGATATGGATCCTTATTTCGAATAAGATGTGAGGTTTAAATTGAAAAAACATGTCAGGTTTAAAGCCTGAAAAGGAGAAACATGGTATTCATCCAAGGGACAAAGGAAGAATCAGAATCCATCTATCAGAGGTGATTCAGTGTTGAGATAAAGGTACCAGAACCCTGAGGTGAGCTTTCATTTAGACAGCAGCGTGACAGAACCTAAGGAACCAATGCTCAGAGGGAAAGCATTGGGGTGTCTTAGGCAGGGCTTGGCTGAGGAGTGGAGCATGGGGCGGGAAGTGTTGGGCCTCCTACAGGAGCTGCCTCCAGGTGTTCTGGCCTGGGCAGCCTTCCTCAGGGGCTCACGCTTTTACGAGCCCTGGAAAGCACCAGGGACCAAACAGTGTGGGTCCTGTGAGCACCGAGGAGTAGGCAGAGACAGAGCTCTGAGAGCCGTCAGAGTCCCAACACTCGTACCTCAGTTCCCTACTGGATTTCCCTGCTCTTGGAAAAGTAGAGTTCATTGTCTCCCTCCCTTTACATTCAGCATGCAGGACAACCCCTGAGTCTCGGACTTACTGCAGACAACTGGGATCCTCACTATTGCATGTGTGACGAGGTCCAATGGTAAGCAGCGACACTGTGTTCAGATGTGCTTCACTTCAAAATATTTCCCCATTCCTCAAATAAAACCTAGTACTTAGTGAATTAATTCCTTCATGGAAATCTTCAAAGTTTCTTGAAAATTTAGGGAAGTAGAATAAAGTGACCTAGCCAAGCACACTTATAGTTCCAGGTACTTGGGAAGCAGGAAAACAGGAAATTGGATTCTAGCCTTGGGCACTTAGTGAGGCTGCCTCAGAACTAAAAGTCAAGAAAGGCTTAAAACGTAGCTCAATAATAAAGCACCCCGAGGTTTGCTCCTCCTCGGGAATGAGAGAGAGAGAGAGAGAGAGAGAGAGAGAGAGAGAGAGAGAGAGAGAGACAGAGAGAGACAGAGACAGAGAGACAGAGACAGAGAGACAGAGAGACAGAGAGACAGAGAGACAGAGACAGAGAGACAGAGACAGAGAGACAGACAGCGAGATAGACAGAGACAGAGAGAGATAGAGAGACAGAAAGAGATAGAGACAGAGACAGACAGACAGAAAGAGACTGAGACAGACATAGAAAGAGAGACAGAGACAGACACAGAGACAGAGACAGAGAAAGAAAAAGACAGACAGACAGAGAGAGACAGAGAGAGACTGAGACAGAGACAAAGACAGAAAGAGAGAAACAGAGACAGAGACAGAGAAGAGCAGAGACTGAAATGCAAGGCGCGACTTGCCCTCTGTGGTGTCTTATATTTTCTCGGTTTTTACTGTGGAAGGCAAGATGTGCTTGGCCCAGCTTCTTACTTTCTATGGAGTCTTTCTCTAGCCACAAAATTCAGGTCATCTGTTGACATAGTGCTAAACATGTCCTGAAAAACAGAGCTCTTCAATCTGATGTTCAAGTCAAATTTAAAAGTGAAGACACATTTCTTCATGCATACATTCCCATTTGTTTTTTTAAAGAATTATTACAGTTGGACACAATGTGATCAGATTTATGCAAAGTAACAGAAACTTGGGTTTGCTATGCAAATCATTTCTGCTAAAATATGAGACATACGGATCACTTATTTCCTCAGATATAAGAATCTTAAATTCTAATTCTAGTGCCTTGCATAATCTATTTTTTTAAAAATGTATTTAGTACAGGGTCAACGGAGTCTCATTACACAGATCAGACTTGTAGTGATCTTCCTGTTTTTAGCCTCCCAAGCACTGGGATTGCAGGTGTGCCCACCACGCCCAGTCTCAATTGCTATCTCAGGGAGCCCCGGGGGTGGGGCTGGCACTATAGGTGAGGGACCAAATCCGGGTTCCTGCCTCTGCATAAGGAGCTGCTTTAATCTGCTGAGCTTTCTGACTGGCCTGCCTTCCATAATCTATAACGTAACCATAAGAATTGTCCTACTCTCATTAAGGCAGGGTTAAGACTAAGAATATATTCATAAATATAATCTGTTTAAAAAATAATAGCAAACCAATGAAAATGTCAATATACCATAGATTGTTAGTATCATGCATGAAAAGAGAAATCCTTCCCAGTCTCCTCTCTGGCCTTTTGCCAGAGAGCATCTTTTCTAATCTAAAGCCATGATTTTGTTTCCTGACCAACATCTTCCATATGCCAAAAGGATCAACGTCCAGTTCACTTTGGCATCCCACACGTTCTTCCCCATGGCCTCGCCTCTGTGTTCATTCTCCTCTCTTGCTACTTTCTGTCTTCTGGTTCTTTAGAACAGAACAATACTGAGCTACGTTTCATTCACCTTTCCACACTTCGACCTCCTAAAAAGCACTCTTCTCAAATTCATTTCCGATAGGCATATGGTTCCTTTCTTTCATATCCAATGTTTTCTCTATTCACCAGCTTAGACATTTCTTGAATGTTTTCTTCTTCTTTGTCCCCAGTTTTGGCATAAAGAAACACTATAAGTGGCTCATATCGTGATTGTTTTAACTCAGTGTACAGAAGCTGAAGCTGTGTCTTTCCAGGGGGTCGAGCTGCGAGGTCATTGTGAGGTTTCCTAACATCTAGGCCTCCTGAGCACAGGCCACTGTGGAGAACGTTTAGAGAGCAGACAGTCTGGGAAGTGCAGCAGCTGCAGCTCCTGAAGATAGAAATTGTCCTCCTTAACGATGTTTTGTCCCTGCCTTCCAGGCACTTGTTTAATGAATGATGTCTCTGTCTAGAGAAGAGCATGCTCGTGGGTCCCAGCAGCCACAACAGCTGAGAGTCCCTCTAGTCTGATGCAGATCCACAGCACACACAGATGAGCGTCTGGCTGCCTTCCCTTCTGCTATGAGGACAGCACTGGCGTTCAAGACTACAATGTGTTCTTGCCGCTGTGCTTTAGTGTGACACACTGTTTCTGAGCCAGGGCTCCTCACATGCGTATAGCGTGCCAGTAGGGAAAAACGCATGCTCTTCAATTTCTGCCCTTATAAGGGAATTGGCATAGTCATATATATATATATATATATATATATATATATATATATATTTGCTAAGTGTTATATATGTGTATGTATATTTATATATCACTTAGCAAATACATCAAATTTACAAAGGAAAATGAATGAGCTAGTTAGTGAAGGTCAAAAGAAGGCTCCTTGCTGTACGTGCATGGCATCAGTGAAATTGTGCGTAACATTGCAAGTTGCCGCAGTGGCTGCCCAAGCCCTGTTTAGCAAGCAGCGTGCCCTTCTAGGATAGCTGAACTTTTCACTGTCTGTGGACGGTTTTATAATTCTGTCTTGAAAATCAATAGCAATGCAAATGAATCCTTATCCAGAGAAAAGCAAATGAAGTGTGCTCTGTGGATACTGACCAAGTCTGTGCCTGCTTGTGAGCTCACGTCAGCTTTGAGATCGTGCAAACCGCCTCATTTGCACTGCGTGCATTTATACATGGGCCCTTTGAAGCATCATCTGAGCTGCTTCAGGTGACTTCTTGGCTCCACTGTTGATAAAGATCTTGGACACATATTCGTGAACAGCTGTATTTATCCCATGACTGCATCTTCTTTTAAAAATACTATTTTTAATATCAATGACATTTTGACATGATGAAGTATACGAGAATTGCACTTTGTGTTTGTGTGTTAAGAACTTTTTCATGTTTTTCTTATTAGACGTTTCTCCATTTTCCTTCTTTCCGCAGATTTTCCAGATCTGTGGATCACAGAATATCGGTAGTGACTGTGATATTTAGCTCGCTCTGCGCTCTGTTTAGTATGAAATGTAGATTTCATGGCATTTAAATGGAGCTGGAAGATAGAAAACAGAAACACCACCTCTGATCCAACTTTTGCATTGTAGACAGAATAATATAAGTTTTAAGACTGCAAAATAAATAAATGAACATCTTAGGACACTTTATGCAAAAGCGGTTTGAATACAGCCATCAGGGACACTGTCCTGCTAGAACGCAGACAGAGATGTTGGACGCCGGGCAGGTCCATGACGCTGACGGCAAATCTTGATCAAGCAGACTCAGCCCCCGGAAATGGTTGGAGTGTACACACACACACACACACACACACACACACACACCCCATTCCAAAAGTGAAAGCAAGGGATGGAAACTCCTAATTCCTATCACTGTACGGATTTACCATTCTACTTCTGAGAAGCACAGATCAATAAATGTCCAACACACGGAGAGATTATCCTATTGTGACACAGTAACGCAGCAGTGTGAACTTTTTTTAAATAGCGACAACTATACAACTGTCTCTAGGTTTTCACTAACGTCTCCTGCCTATCCCACGGCCCAGTGCAAGATTTCATGTGGCATTTAGACACTGGGCCTCTTTAGCGTCCTCTGGTCTGCCACAGTCCTTCAGTCCTTCCTTGAGTTTCTAGACCTTGACAAAGACTATGGTTTTGCTCTTTTGTGGAACATCCTTCAACTTGAAATTAGATGCTTCTTTCTCCTGATGAGCTCAGCAGCTCTGGCTGACAGGCCCTCTGTTCATTGCCCCCAGCAGCGCCTGGGCGTGACATCCCTTCTTAGTGAGGTGGGATGCTGATCATTCATTTGTGGCCCAGCCTGGCAGGCTTCTGCGCTACACAGGAAGTGCTGCTGTCTTTCTAATATTACAACAAGCATTGGAAAGGAGGACTTTGAGTCTCTGCACACAGCCTCGTTCTCCCTCAGCTGGGATCCTTTCTTATCCTACATTAGTAGGTTTTCCCGTATGCTCTTCATTGCTGAGGCTTCCTCATGGTAACCTTGCATTTTCTTTCTCCTGCATGTGTTCATCATATCCTGATGTAAGATACTGTTATGGTTTGTGTCTAGGTGTCCCCCCACCCCAAGCTTCATGCAGTCATGGGGAAGCTTCTGGAATTTGTAATTGATTATTGTGGAAATGGGTGCTGCCCCTCTCCTGGGGCAGGTGATTTGCATTTCAGTGTAAGGTAGGAAGAGAAGTTAGCTGCTTGAGCTGCTGCTAGCTCTCCCTGCTCTCTTGCTCTTGCCAGTCACCTTGAAAGGTGGTTTTCTGCCATGTGCCACTCTGCCTTGGAGCCAGCTGAGTATGGACCAAAATCTCCAGTAACTGTGAGCTAAATAAACCTTTCTTTTCCTCATTGTGAGTGTCAGGTATTTGTCCCAGCAATGAGAGAAGAGTAACTATGACAGATACCCTTCCTTCTATGTCTGTTTATCTACTCCATCATTTACTGAGATGTTATTTTTGAGTTAAAAACCAATATTTTCAAATTTATTTTATAGCTTACCTGTTCCAGCTTTGGCCACTTGGCTGTTGCTCAGGTTAACTTCTGTGTCCTCCGACACATCCCACATCCCTTTGTTCTTTCTTTCTTCCTGGCTCTATGACATCATGTACTTCACAGCCAGCTCATATTCCCCCTGCCTCAGCCTTAGAAATCAGTCTTTCTCCAGTGAGCCCTGGCCCACTTACCAATGTGTGGCAACCACCCCGAGGAAGGTGTGGAACTATGATAAAGGAGTCTCAGAAGGGTTTCACTCTGGAATTTCCTAGTATTTCATAACCAGATGTTTTTCTTGAGATATGAGTATTCCTATGTAATTAGAAAATAAAATGTATTATTAGAATAATATACATGAGGAGGTGCTCAGTTTCTTGTCAGTCTTGTGTGGGATAGTACACTCTTTAGGAAAAAAAGTAATGAGGAAAGAAAATCAAGCATCAAGTTTCTAAAAGGGAAATCCATACCTATTGGATTCTAAATCATAAGCAATGCTATAATAAAGTAGTACACATATCGTCCCTGCTCTCAAGAAGCTACAGTGCCACAATGACACCATGATAAACATTGAACAGGTGAAAATGTGCCAGAGTATGATGGCTTCCCAAAATTAGTGCATTATATTTTACTCCATTCTTTCAACATCATGTTGAATCATTTTATTAGTTCAATTACTTTCATTAGACATCTTGTACAGAAGAAAGCTCACATTTTTAAGCCCAACCTATTTTTTTCCTTATTAATTTTTTAGAGTTTTGGATTTTTTTTATTTCAGACTCCTACACTGCTCAAGGTAAGACAGGGTATCAATACCACAAGGGAAATATCTTCCTTGACTTGGGGAAAGTTTCACCTCATAGAAACCCATCTTCTCTGGTCTTCCAAATCCAGTTTTGTTTGTGTGTTTATTTTATGAATTTTGGCAACAGCTATGGAGGTAAAAACCTCTGAGAGTATGTGCAGATTTTCTGTTGGCCTTGTGTCCTAGTTTGTCTGCGTAAGTTCACTAATTCACACATCTTCAAGGTGTTCTCTGATGAGAACGTGGTCTCTTTTCCTTCACACCCATAGCACCAACCAGCAGCATTTGGATACGTGGGGCCCCCAAAGTGCCTGCCATCACCAAAACACCTGGGAAGGAAGGTGCAGGCCACCTGGTTCCAAAGCACAGCCTGCTTCTTTAATCGCTAAAGCTGGGGACAGACCGGACCTGAGCACTGCCAGAGTGCAACAAGTGCCTACCTGGGCATACAGGAAGGAATTCAAGACAGTAAGCACTGAATGTCATGCATTTTATGAACAGTATTTGCTTATTCTAAAGTCATGATCTGAACTTTGTTTTTTATGACAATCAGCATGTGATTTTTTGTTTTAATAATAATAATGTATAAAAAAAAGAAACAATGTGTTCAGAAACTGATAAAACTTTTGTCAGATTGTTTCCTCATATTTGGGAAGTTTTCTGCTATTACTTATGCCCATATTTTTTGCCCATTATTTTATATCATTTGTATTAACTCCTTCTCTCTCACTAATGCCCATTAGTCTTATTACTATACCAAAGTTGTTTATCTTTGCATCATCTTGCAGATGTTGAATTATTTTTTCCTGCATCCTACTTGTTTTTAAGAGATCTTGTTTTACCTTTTCACTAGTTGCAATTGTGTCTTCATGGTCTGAAAGTCTATTTTCACTTTCATTCAAACAATTTTTTTAATGCATTTAGGACAAAGGATACAGGGTCTACAGGGTCTCACTTCACAAATCGGACTCACAGTAATTCTCCTGTTTTCAGCCTCCCAAAGTGCTGGGATTACAGGTACATGCTTCAGGTGTGGGGCTGGTATGGCATGACAGGGGTGAATTCTAACCCACTGCCTTGGTCTGCTAAGCTATCAGGCTAGCCCTTATTCAAACAGTTTTGCCAGATTGAGATTGAGGTTTTAATTTCCTGTATAGCACTTTGAATCTGCTTCATGCATTCTCTTAATTTCCTATATTGCTCATTCAAGGATTTCATCATTTTTATATTCTCCTCTATTTTTTAGTCAGTGTCTTCTTTAGAAGCACTTAGTACTTCTTTTATGATAGGTATTATTTCTTTTTTTACTTCAGAAATTATTTCTGATCTGATTTCTTCTGTTCCTTTCTGCAGTTGTTTCTTTTCTTTGGATGCTGTTATTTCACAGATTTCAGATGTATGATCTCCAGTTTCTTCTGTGCTATTGTCTCCCGCACTTGTTCTGGGGGTTTGGGGCCTGAGAGTGCATTTTGCTCCTTCTCGTTGTCATTTTGTATAGCCCTGCCTTCTGACCCTTGGTGTAGAGCTTTGGTAAAGTTCTTACCTTAGCACCAGCTCTGGATCTACTAAGTTCAAACTTGTCCAACTGGGTGTGGCTTGGGTCTGGCTGCTGAGCTCCACTTCTTCTGCTGTAGCCCTTGGAGGTGAACTTCCTGTGCCGCTCTGGCAAGATATTCTGCTGGATCAGCTGAACTGGCCTTGCCCCTACCCTCTGCAGGGAGTTCTGCCATAGGGTTCCACAGCAGCCTGTCTGACGGAAGGAGTCCACACAATTTCCTGGCTTGGGTGCTCACTGGAGTGAGGACCCAAGGTGCCCTGGGCCATCCCACTCAAATGCTGGGCCTGCCAGCTGGCTGGAGTGAGTACCTGGCGGACCCCCTAATGTCATCCATTTTCACATGAGTTTATGAGTCACATTCACAGTGTATGTGACAAAGCACGAACTTCATTGGCCATGCAATGGGGTGGCCTTGAGAAACGAGAACAGTGCATTCAGACTGGGACAGCTGAAGGTTAAGAATGGCTCAAACTCTGGCACCCCTCCTCTTACCTGGCCGCTCCTCCTGTCTCTGTTCAACAGCCCCACACAGCTTCAGTGATTCCTGCCTCATATGAATTTTCAGTAAAATTACTTTAAACTCACTACCATTATTCAGTCTCTCTGGTTTTACTTGTCATCCTTTATTTTCTGTATTGGGGGTCAAACCCAGGAGAATACTACTGCAGAACAGAACTACATGAACTACACCCCAAGTTTATGTATTTGTGTCTTCAAATAATGTCCCATGGAGTTGCCCAAACTGATCTAATCCGTGACCCTCAGCTTACCTCGGTGCTGGGCCTGGAGGTGTGCGCCTCCTTGATGACCGGCATTGCCACCAGTGCCTCAGTGCTGTTAGGCTCAGACTGGTTTTTACCTTCATCCTCTATTTTTGATTTGAGTTTAGGTTTTTGAACAAATAATTTGAGCATTTTCGGAATTGCTCAGTCTTGTTGGCTCACTCCATTGGTCCAGTCTGCACTGTTCATGATATCCCTGGTCAGGACACAGTGTCAGTTAGCCAAGGAACACAATTTGGCTAAGTCCTACATATTAGACTCATATAATTTTCAGAATCCTTTAAGTTGACAGTATTTACTAATAATTTGCTATGTTTATTGTCCTTCAGGAATTGCTTTGAAAAATAATTTATCTCCTTATATTCCATTTTTGTATCATTTTTAATTCTCCATTTTCTTCTTCAAGTGTTCTAAAATCCTTACTGATTTAAATTCTTTGTCATCTAGCAACTTAAACAGCAGTGTATTAAGACTTTTCCTTTATGGAAATAGAGTCAGCAACTTTCATTGTAGTCTTATAAAATTTCATAGGTGTTTTATAATGTTTGATGCATATAATCATCATGCAGCCCTAACAGACAGAAATGTGACTACTGACTCGCCTGACTGCCTTGATGACTCCACCCCAGGATCTCATGGGAACCTGCACTCCTGGAGAGCTGGGTGGATGCGGCCTGACTGCCACCTTATTTCCATGAGACACAGAAGCTAGCCAAGGGAACCCAGCACTCCTCCGGCCTGCCCACCATCTTGTTAGAACCCCGTGCAGCTAAGAAGTCTCCTACTCGTGTTTCTTTCCGTTCTTCTTACCTTCAAGTCTGTTACGCAGGCGCCATGGCCCTTTCTCTCCTTCTGCTTTTGTTCCTTATGCTTCATTACAACCCATGGTCAGTCTCTGGTGGAGCAATGCTGATGCCTAAGAGGCAAGCTCTCCCTCAGTACTGAGCAACTCCTGTCAATCTCACAGCTCAAATCAATACAGTAGATCTGACTGTCTGTCTGTCAATATACTTAACCCCATTGGCAAATTATTTTATGCTTTCCAAATTTAAAGTCTGATGCTAATTTTAGGGACAGCACTAATTGCTGTAAAACAGAGAATTAATAAATAATATCAATAGATTATCCAAAAACACTGTTGTATTATTTTCTTCTTCAGTTTAATGCTTCTTATAAAGTTCCTGATTTACAGACACTGGTGCATTTTTAAAGGAGCACTTTTCATAAGGTGGGCCAGTTGTCATGTTACCTGGAAACAAAATACTCCCATCCATAGTTTAGGTCTGAGCATTTCATACGAAGTTCTCTCATAGCACACAAAGGTATATTCAGCTCCTTCTGTAGTGGAATCATGACTGATGTCAAGTAGAGATGTCAGACCAAGATGTTGACATGGGATTAACTTCCCATCCACCCACTGCTCACTGTCTGACCCATTTGTGTTGAGCTAAATTAGTTTTTTGGGTTTCTTTTTTTTTTTACTATCTGAATGAATCTTGCACATTCCCCATACCTTTTCTACCAATTACCATTCTGGGCTTTCTTTACTTCTAATTTGTATGCAATGGTGATTTAAAAATCTCTCTTTGGTGGTATTGTCAGATGAAGTATGGACTCTCCAGTGAAATTTAAATTACAAATGAACAGCAAATCTATTCTCGTATGAGTAAGTTCCATGCCATATTTAGACGCATAATGAGGGACAATGCAGCGTCTACCTGGAACCCAGATCTAACCGGTTACCTTGTAGTTTAGATGGCTATGCCGCCAGCCCTAACCTCTGACACAGGTATTCTAGGGCCTTTTGTCTAAGTTTTACTTTTATCAATAATAAGCTTTATTCTGTCACTCTTCTCTAGACTGCCTGAAGCTGGAATCTGTTATTAATTTCCACCCCCACAGGGCTGGCTATAAGCACAAGATTTCCACAGAAGGCATGACACGACCACGGATGTCTATCATGTCACTCACAGGACAGGTGCAACTCTGTAAATCATCCACGGAGCCTATGTTTGTCCTTCAGATGATGGGCGTGGTTATCCACATGTCATCTTCAGATTATACAACACCACCCATGAGGGAGAGCTCAAGCCCTCACAGCAGCTTGGCCATTAGGTGGTCATGGAGCTGCTGCAGCTCCTTTCTAGGCAGGGCGTGCTGGGTGCGATGTTGTACCCAGGGTCTTATTGAGGTGAAAACTGTGCTTCAGTAGCAAGCAAAATGCTCTGTCCCCCCTGCTGCAAGGTGCACAGAGCGTGTCCAGTGGCTCAGATTCCTGGATGGCATTTTTTTTTTTTTTTGCGTGATTTAGGAAAATAATGACAAGCAGAATGATAGAACCTAGAAAACTGCAGGGTAGTTCCTGACAGAGCCCCAGAGCACCCAAGGACCTATTTGGAGAAGCAAGGTACCATTAAAATTAGAATGTAAGACTCAGAACCTTCTTGAGATTTCCCCTGGCCACTGAGGAAAGTCTGCAGTGCTCAAAAAACTGAGGGGATGACTTAAAACTTCACCAGGGATGGAAACTCAACATTTCTTGGGGAGAGAAGATAAATAATTAGGGGTAATGTTTCCATATTCTTTGTGTGTGTGTGTGTGTGTGTGTGTGTGATGGCTGGCTTAGCCTGCCCCGCGGGTGGGGCTGGCACAGCATATGATATATGGTGCTGGGGATCGAACCGTGGTCCCTGCAGCTGCCTAAGCTTGCCTAAGCAGGCGCTTTAGACTGCTGAGCTATCTCGCTGGTCCCTCCATATTCTTTAAATTATACAAGAGTTGAAAGCATCCCAGTGTGCACACGGGAAGCAGCTTCCTGCTCACCTCCTCAGGCTTCCACTCTGTTCCTCCCCATGGGACTGCTTTGCAAACCCTCTCTCTGCAGATCCAAGCTCCTGTGCAGCTTCCAGGTGGCAAAAAAGTTTGCCACTTGTGTTTTCACTGTAATCACTGGTATCATCTATTAAACCAACCAATTTAAATGAGGAAATCCTAACTTCTGCCATTCAGGTAAATGAAACAGAATTATCAGCTGCAGTGTGGTGTCCCAGTGTGCCCCGCCCTCCCCAGCCCCCTGGGATCCTCACCTGTCATCGCAGCCCGTACTCTCCATGCATAGAGAAGTGGCATTACAGAAAACAAGTTCTAGAGGGGAAAATATCCCCTCCATTTGCAGATACGTTTCTAAGCCAGGGTCTCTCATCGGTCGCTAAATTGTCCCAGGTGGTGCTTGATTAGGAAGGGAAACATGAATAATTTTTAAGCCCATTAAGCTTGTTTTTTTATTTTCTCTTTTATTCCAAAAGCATGATGATTGGCGAGCCAGCAGCAGCCTCTCCTCTCTACCTGGGAGCCCTCCCGGGAAGCTGGAGCCCAGCCAACCCTGCTGCGCTTTTGCTGTTCCGCAGGCTGCCTTCTGTGTGTGTCTAGGCAAAGTCAGAGCCCCTCCTCTCGCCATGATCAAAACCTAACGACAAAGGCCCCTGGATTGACGAAGGTTTTCAATTTCTAATTAGCAAATTTTGTTCTTACCTTTGTAGACATCATAAACAAGCCCTTTTCACTTGGAAGTGGAAAAAGCAAAGCTCCTTTGAATCTCTAAGCTGTGACACATACCAAATACAACCAAGCGCAGACTGATGTTTGCCGTGGAATAAATTTATGCTACAAACAGGAAGAAATAACACTTCAGCCATCAGTCCCTGTATCTGGGAAAATGGAATGAGCTCTTTGAAAGCAGATTGCCATTTTCCTCCCAGTGCAAGGTTCCATTATAAAGAAATAAGAATATTCTATTAAAAGTGTGTAAAAGAAGGAAGATGGGGGAATGGGAAAAAAAAAAAAGAGTGTGAAGGATGGAAAAAAAGAAAGGGAAAGGAAATATCTGAAGATCTTCTATTTATTGAGAATTTACCTTGGATCTGATATCTGGTATAGAGATAGATGACAGACAGACAGACAGACAGGCAGGCAGGCAGGCAGGCAGGCAGACTTTCCCTGTAACGAGCTAGCAAGTTAACTTTGATAAAGGCTCATTCGCCATGCACAACGAGCAGACCGTGTCTTGAGCTTGCTGTGGTCGGGCAGGAAACGGCAGTCAATCTAGACATAAGCGGGCTTTGTTGCACTGTTCTGGCTCTCACTGCATCATAATTAAAATGTCATAGATAAAGGTGTGGGACAGGACTGCAGGCTGCAGTTAATGAGACGTGTCTGCTTCCTCTAGGTAGTTTTCAAACACAGTGAGAAATGCTGGTGGAAGAAGTGGAGGTGCAGCTCACCCTTCTCTACAGGGCTGAAAAAGGGCGCACTGTGGCATAGAAAATCGCACGGTCGTGAAGGGGCGATTTGGGTGAAATCTTGCATTTTAAAATGTTGATCAATATTTGTGAAGGACAAATGGAGCATGGTGACAAAAAAGAGAGGGGCTTCTGGCTGAGGTGCTGATATTGGGAAAGTATGGAGGATTAAGGAGATATTTTGGGTGACGATGTAATTTAATTGTTTATTGATTAATTGTGGGCCACTAACTTGATGATGCAAATAAATCTAAACTTCCTATTTTGAAAACTAAAAATAAAGAAAAATAAACGGATGCTGCTATTGCACTATTAGAAACAAGAAATAGACAAGCTACAGCACAGGCGTCCCCATGGGGGGCCGGGCCTTCCAGGGAAGAGCTTGGGATCTGCTGCCCCAGAGCAGTGGGAAGATTTATTGAACATCTGAATATTTGACATTTGAAGAAATGAGATTGTTGTCAAGTCTCATGTGAAGGATTATTGTCAATTGCACGCATCCTAGAAAGGAGAGTGAAAATTGCAGGTTTTTTTTTTTTTTTTTTTTTTGCCTTTTTGAGGCAGGGTCTCGCTATGCAGTTCAGGCTGACCTTGAGCTCACTTTTATAACCCAGGCTGATCTCAAACTCACATCGATGCTCCTGCCTCAGCCTCCTGAGTGTGCCACTGCGGTCTTCTGACTCATAAAAGCTCTCACCTTAACAACAATATCTCTGAAAAGCAGAAACACAGGAAGGGATTTTGCCTAGAAGAAATGAAGCGGCTTCGCCACCACAGATCCGGGTGCACCCCCCTGCTGCTGCCTGCTGGTTCTCTGCCCTCGGGGCCCCAGGACTTGCTCTCCGGTAGGTCAGAGAGCCTGATCTGCATCACCCTGTGCCCCATCCTTTTCTTCTCCTTCCTCTTAAAGCTACCCTTGTGTCTCTCGCAGGGTCCCAGTCGACCCCTGGCATGGGTGGCACTCAGCCCACGGCAGAACACTGGCTCTTGTTTGCCTTTCCTAGCCCACATGGTCGAGAAGTCCTGAGGCCCGGGTTCAGCCATATTTGCATCCTGTTAAGTAAAATACAAGGAAAAGAAGGGCAAATGTCATACCCCCTCTTGCACGCATGAAACCAAATCTGATGCGGATGTCAGGATCCTGGAATTCAAACATTGCTCTCCTTGGCACAGTGAAGGGTAAGCAGAGTCACCACCCGCCGCATCCTGGGAGGCGCCCAGGCACTCTCACCCTACTCACATTACCCTTATTGCCTGTGTTTATTCAGTCAAGTTTTTGAGCTGCTATTGACATGACGAAAGCTGGGCATCTGTGCTGTGTACTTCCCGCTGAGCGGTGGACATGTACATGCCCCTGACATGACTTGGATGTGGACGTTTCTCTGAGGCCCATGAAGCAGGAGCTGCATGCCCAGTGTGGCAGCGGTATGGTAATACAAATGTTCCAGTCATGGGTTCTCCTTTGGGCCATGGGGACACCACCTTCATGAGTAGATGAGCACTGTCTCACAAGAAGGTGTTCTGGCTCTGCTGGACTAGATTGGCACCTCCATCAGGCAGGGTTTTACTAGCAGAGCTGGCGTAGCACAAGACATACAAATGTAGGAGAAATTATGAGATTGGCTTACATTGGTCAGCCATAGTTTCTGATGAGGAAGCTTGCAGAGGGCGTCCACACACTGGAGCCTGAAGGATTCAGCTCAAGGCCTGGAGCTCGCTGCAGTGCTCAGTGCGAGTCTGGAGGCTAAGGAATCTGAGGGAAGGCTGATGGGTGTACCAGAAGGCTGAAGGATCCAAGGCCGAGATCGAAGAGTCTATGCTAGAAGTCAGGAGACAACGTCCAAGCTGACTGAGAAGTCCGAGCTCCTCCGAGGTGACAGAGTGCTCCGTCCTTCCTCAGTTCTCTTTTATATCCTTTAAGTGGTGAGCTATTCCATGGTGGAGCCTCCACGCCCTGGGGTGTGGACTTGCTGAGCCAACTGAGTGAGGCTTTTATCTCCTCAGGTTGACATAGTGTACTGACCACTGTAGCACCTACAGACCCAATCCGGTGCTCACAGAGACCCCCAGGGGTGATCCCTTCCACACGCATCGTTCCCCGTTCTGCTTTTGGTGAGTAAGTCCAGGAGGTCTTCAGCAGATGCTGATGTCATGTTGCCTGGACTGTCTAATACCAGAATGGTAAGCTCTGTACTTTATGAGGTACTAAGTCCAAGGTATTTTGTTATCACAACCCAAAACAGGAAAGTAAGAAACTCATGACATTGTCACCACCATCAAGGTCATCAGCATGTCCTTCACCTCTCAAGGCTTCTTTCTCCCTCCAATATCATGTACCATATAATCTGCCCCACTGCCACATTTTGGGGGAACGATACAATATCATGACCTACTGGCATCGTGTTGCAGACTAGATCTCTGTGCCTTACTGTGCAAAACTGAAACTTTGCACTCTTTAAAGGTTACTTTCTCATTTTTCACTTTCTCAAGCCCCAACCCATCACCATCTTACTCTGCTCCCACAAGCTTGACTATTTTAGAGCCCTCAGAAACAGGTCCACACATCTGCACACTTCCCACGGGTTGACACTAAATTTCTAGCATCCAAGATGGCGCTATTAGGACCAGGGATATTCCCAGAATGCTTAGGCGATAAAGGTTGAACTCTCATGTCTGAGATTAGTGCTCTGATAAACAGGACCCAGAGAGCAAGCCACCCCTTCCAGTGTGTGAGGACACAGTGAAAGATGCCAGTGTCAGTGGAAACAGGGCTTCAGAGGGTGCGGTACCTCCCCATGTTGTTCTTTCTTAGACTCCAGAACTGTGAAAACAAAATTGCTGTTGAGTCTAACCTACCTACTCCATAGATTTTTATTACAGCTTGTTGAACACACTAAGACACACAAATGAGTGACACCACAAAGTATTCCTGTGCCCGACTGTTCATCTTCCAGGGTCACCATGAAGTTGTCAATTTCCTTTGTTTGAAACACAAATAATATTCAGTTCTATATACAGTAGTGCACTCTTACACATACATCTTACAAATACAATTGGGATGAACACAGGAGTGTGCAAAATTCAAATTTCAGTTCCTCTGGCTATGTATTAGAAAATACAGTAGTTTTTCTGGGATAACTAGAAAACATAGTACTTCAGTGTTTAACTGCACACCCTTGGACACGATCCGGGAATCCAGGATCACATATCCCAGGACAGCACTGTGCGGCAAGCACGTGAAAAGCGAGTACTTAGCAATAGCACTGCTGAGGCCAGGATGAACAAATACTCAGTGGAAAGCACTGGGGGTGCTCAATGCTGAGTCCAAGGTGCTCTAGTGTGCACAATGTTGCCGCAGGGAAGGAGCTTATGGATTCAGCTGCTGGGTGATGCCCTTGGCTTGTTGGGTACCACACATGGCCGCACCCAAAGAACAACAACGCAGCCTGTGGATGGAAGGCTGGCTCTCCACAAACAGAGTCTGCTCAGTGCACATGCCCCTCAGATATGTACAGAGCCACTGTCTCCCGACAGGAGAGCACCCCGAGGGGAGGTGCCCGGCCATGGTGCTAAAGGTCCCCCCTATGCTGGTGGGTGAGTAGCTAATTTATTTTGACCTGCATTTCAACCAACATTTCATACCTTCATTAATGATATGTATTTGTATTTCAGATATATACCTATCTACATCTCTATGTAGATCTACAACTAGATTATCTGCACCTAGAGTTCTATATGTAGGTCATATGTAGATTATCTGTATCTATATCCATATCCATCTCTATTACCTATCACCAGTTAATGCATTCTCAGGTCTGTACCCATAGCCAATGAAAATGATCATCAAAATCATTTCAATTCATGCTGCGTTTTCTAGGCTCTTCTTGGCAGCTCTTCGCTCAATAATTGACTCCTCCGTTCAGTGCTATGAGCCGGACATCGTGGTCACTCTTGCCATTCTGACTTCCTTTAGTGCCTGCGTTGATGCTGGATCTCTTTTTAATTGTCTACACATCTAATTAAATTCACTTATCTGTATTTTTTGCTGCCCAAAACTTGGACCAAGTTGCTATCTTCTTTCATGGAGGCTATGCAAATGGTCACACACATTTCCTCCCATCCTGCCATTCAGTTACAGGCCCTTCGTCCTGCGGAAAAACTGGCCTTGCCAAGGTGCAACCCTGCACTGTGCTTCCTCTTGCTTTAAACATGGCTAGGATGTCCCATTGTGCAGAAGGTCACAAGAGTCTGAGCGCCCGAGGTCTGTGTGGTACCTGGCCGCCTGCTGTACGGCGTCATCCGGCTCTGCCATCCCTGCCTGTGCTGGATAGAACTGGGCAAAACTCCGAATGCCCTGCCCCATCTCAGATCATTCTGCACTGAAAGCACTCTTCCTTGCACTAGCCTTCCTACTGGTTTGAAGAATTCATGTCCCAGAAGAACTCCCTGTCTTTCTAATATGCCCTCGAAGACCAATTCTCTGAACCTTTAGTTATCTATCATGGTCATGGATTAATGTCAGTCTCTCCACTGGAGTAAATTTTATGCAGTCTTCAGATCTCACTTGGTCAAGTTCGAAGTCTCAGAACCTACATAGCGCAATCCACTTTAATATACAGAGTATTGGGACCAGCCAGATAGCTCAAAGGACCAAAGCACCTGCTTAGGCAAGCCTAGGCAAGAGTGGGGACCGTGGTTCAATTCTGACACTGCATGCTGTGCCAGCCTCACTCCCAGGGTGGGCTGAGCCAAGTCCGGGTGACATATGCCTGTAATCCCAGTGCTGGGGAGGCTAAAAGTAGGAGGATCGCCAGGAGTCCAAACTGCACTGTCAGACCCTGCATCAACCAAATACATTTAGAAATTAGTAATAATAACAAAAAATGAAGTACAGAATATTTTTTGAAAAAAATTGTAAATAAATAAATCAACAACTATGGAATAATTTTAGTTCAAATATAACATCATATTTTAATAAGGTTTTATTTATTTTTTTATTGATTTATTTTTGCAGATTGGGCACTCAACCCGGGGCTTTCACATTGAGCTACACTCTCACCCCTTCTTAAATTTTTTACTTTGAGACTGGGTCTTGCCAAGCGTCTGCGCTCGAACTTGCAGTGCCTTGTGGAGACACATCAGATATGTCTACTTTAAGTAATCATTTTTGGTTGACTCTCTGTTGAGCCATTTGGGATTTTTTACATGTCCATCTTTTCTACTTCAAACTCTCCCGTTATCACTACTCCCGTCTTAAGAGGTTGCCCTGTTCTTAGGAAACCAGTGCTTAAGTCCATGCTCTTTGCAGTGTAAAAATCTTCAGAGTTTTAAATTTCCTTGGATTTAAATTCTTTTCTTTCAACAATCTCTTTCAAGTAATCATTGTTTTTCATCCTTCAGATATTTCAAGAAACAATGTTTTAAGACATTTTATATTGAGTATGCGCTGCAGTAAGAAATTGTTCTCATACATAAAAAGCAGAACTGAAGAATGATGTACAGTGAAAACTTCTAACATATTTTGTACAAGAAACTGAATAGAAAACAAAACTAGAAAATGGAGGATGGCTGACTGTTTTTCTTAATTCGACCCCAAAATGCCTACGGCATATTATTAAGTGGTATCACGCTCTGCCCTCTGATCCTTCCATTTATTTTGTTTACCTGGCAGTGTCTTATTTCACCACAAAGTCCATGAGCATCCTTTCCAATGAGTTAAAATGTATTAACTAGCCTTTTTGAAGTTCTCCAACAAGTCAGAATCCTTTTATTTTGTCTACTATTTTCTACATGTTAATCTCATTATTTCTGATGGGCATATTAATGTAGATGGATTCCATGCAAACTTATCTCAAATCTTTTTTAATTAAATTTTAAAAAAAACTTTATATATTTGGTACAGAGTTTTACTACACAGCTCCGATTCCTACTGATCCTCAGCCTCCCCACTTCTGTGATTACAGGTGCGCACCACCGCACCTGTCTCTGGGTATCTGGGGCGGGGCTATCATGGCATGTGGTGCTGGGGAAAGAACCCGAGACCTTGCTCCTCCTGCCCAGGCAGGTGCTTAGACCACTGAGCTATCTCCACAGCTCAAATCTTTGAAAAACCTTTTTTTTTCTTTTTTACCTCCAGTTCAATGAGAGAACACTGAGGAAGGTTGCCGGTGGGTGACCATTGTTCACGCACCTCCAGTTGGGCCTACCTCCGTGGCTGGGGAAGGCTCCATGCCAGGCTGCCACGCCACTCTGGTGGCATTCGGGCCCTGGCACGCATGAGTCCTTGTTTCACAGCACTATGCAAGCAGGTTCCCATAAAGAGGCATAGTCCAGTGAGAAGGTCCTTAGTGCGATCTGTCGTCCCCTCCAAAAAAGAGGTCCCTTCATCTGAAATATTTAGTGAAATGCAGGGGTGGGGAGAGAGCGAGTGGGAGGGGCAGCGGGTCACAACCAAACCCAGCCTCCTCCTGAACGTCTTGCAGGAACGTGAAGCCAGTGTCCAGCCCTTGATCTCTTTCATTAGAGCTAAGAATATGCCACACTCGGAGATGACATGTCACTTTAGTTTGCTTGTAGGTTTTGACTAAATATATTAAATTACCCACTGAGCTGTGTACTTTTGGACATCCAGCGGATGGTTTCGCATCTTGCTTTGCCTTGAAACCCACCCTCCAGCCTCTCACAAGCCTTTGGGGACACCTGGCACAGGTTCTCACCCAAGTGCTGGTGCATTCTGCAGCGTGTAGCTTAGCTTTTTCCCTTCGGAGATCTGTGAGCAGATTCTTTTTTGCTTAAATTCATATAGGCCACAGTCTTCATGCACCATGGGAGAAAAAAATAAACAGAAAAAGCAAAATAAATATTTTATGTTGATTGCATTATTTTTGCCATCTCCTTAGAGAGCTAAGCAGCCCCGGGGGAGGAAAACCTGGCAGGGAAACGCGTGAGCCGCGGCCCTCTGCGGAGCGCTCGCATTGCAGCTCGACTCTGCGCTTCATTGTCCGGCTCAGAGGCGCTGCAGCCGCTGCCTCCCGGGTGAAGGAGCACGTGGTCTCTCCTGGGATTCAACGTCCACTGAGGTCTCCAGAGTCCTGCCTTTCCCTGCAGAGCACGCAGGGACAAAGAGCGCTCAGGCGGGACCTCGCGCTTTGAAAGCACAGGAATGAGAACAAGGAAACAAAACCCAGGGTCTGGTCCACCTGGCTAATTCCGGGCCAAGCGCGCACGGCAGCCTCGGTTACTGGACTGGCGGTCACCGGCCAGGGGCCGCTCACTGCCTAGGCCAAGAGCTCCCGAGTTTCAGCTCCAGGATTTGCATTGTGCTCGGGAATCCCGCCGTGAGAGACTGCGTCCAGAATGCAGACAGCAGGCGCAGCTCCACTCGAGTACTTTTGTCAATTAAAAGGAAATAAAAAGTTCCTCAAATTAAGAAAAATATAATTAATTTAACCACATCAGCACCTGCTGAGTGACATGAAGAATTATGGTAATCCTTTGGAATATTTAGGCGACAGATTCTCTCTCTGTACTCAATCAAAATTAAGTTTTCAATACCACTGAAGATATAAGACCCATTCATTGTATCATTTCAAATGGGAAAAAAGTTCCAATATTTAGCTCTGTTATTATGATTCCAAGTGGAGAAATAAATACAAAGCTAAGTAAAACTAGGAAAAATCCACCAGCACACTATAATTATTTCTAGAAAGTAAGTTTGAAGACAGTTTAATTTTATTTTACAGCTGCCTGTATTTCCCAAATAACCTACATTACACTGGTCTTACAATAATTTAAAGCTTGGGCATGAAACCTCACTAACACAAGATGAATTAACTGGAAGGTGTTCTGCAGAATGCTGTCTTTACGGTCAGTGGCAAGGTCGACTGGCTGAACCATCGGGAGGGTGGGTCTGACGCGGCGCAAGCCCGGATGCGACAGCTCATCTCTCTTCCCAGTGACCACTTCCTCTTCTTCTCTCCTCAGCCTTGAATACGACTTTCTCCTGTCCTTCCCCCTCTAAGAAAAAAACCCCAACCAGCTCCACATCGGCATCACCAAGCCGCAGCCCCAAAGCGCCACCCCGAGCGCAGTGCGCGTAATCCCAGGTCCCTGGGTCAGGTCGCAGCATCGCTGCCACCCTCCTGCACTCCACTCTCTGTCCTGGAGAACAGCCTCTCTTTTTTTCCTGCCTTTCTGCTGCTCCAAGAGCTAACGGTAATATTGTACCGTGAAAATTGTGTTGAGTTCAGTTAAGTGTTCTTAACACAATAATGATAATAGTAATAATAATAATAATAATAATAATAATAATAATAATAACAATAATAACCCCTTCCGGTCTAGAGATAGAATGTGCTTCAACTCCGTTTCAGCCGCCTCCCAGTGGACGACAGTGAAGAGGTGCCGCCTTGTCTCGCCGTCAGAACATATCACTACCACGATCTCTCTGCAGCCTGCTTGTGAAAGATGTAACAGCGAGCAAAGTTCATCCAGCACAGGGACAAATGTGCTCAATAAATGCTCATTATTTAGTTGCACTTGTGAATAAGAATATTTGGTTTCAACAACATTTTTGGTTGTTGAATACAGATACATTTTCAAAACTACAACCAATGTCCTTAAAGTTCTGGGAAATTAAGTCATTTAACGTTTATGAAACTTTACAACCTCTTCTAGCCCTTTATCTCTTTCATGAGAGCTAAGAATATGCCACACTCGGAGATGATGTGCCACTTTAGTTTGCTTGTAGGTTTTGACTACATATATTAGGGTGGCCCTTTAAAATGTCCCTTTCTGGTAAAGCTAGCAGGCAGCTGTAGCCTTAGCTCTGCTGGACGTCAGTCACAGTGGCTTCTGACACTGCTGTAGAAGTCATTGGAACAGAAGCTCCATGTACAAGGTGCCAAACACCCCAGGAAGACATTGTTGGGGGTCCCCACTTGAGTCAGAGAGGAGAAAAACAAGGCGCTTGTCGCATTTCCAAAAGAGTGTGCGCTAGCTGAACACTTTTTAAAATAGGGAATCCTGAATCTTCAAGGCACAGTGCTCTGAAGAAGGTAAGGACGGCTGGAAAGTGAGTAGCTCACCCTATCTTTTTCACTCTTACGTCTGCACTTGGGTCCTGGCTGGGGAAGTTAGAACGCTGCAAACCCGAAAACAGCTGGGGAGCACATTGGATAATTCATTCTGCAAGACCATAATCTGAAGTTATCACTTTTGCTAGTTTTGATTTTAGCTTCCAATAATTAATGGGATTCTGACAAAGAGCTTTATTTATATATATTTTTAAAAAATCTTAACTTATTTTCTGTGAAAATTAAAACTGTGCTAAATAGGTAAGAATTTTTGTAAGAATGTGAAGAGAAAAATTAAGGTTTTAGTAAACGTCTTGGTAAGGTCTTCAGTAAGTACTTTACTAAAGTCTTAGAGTAAAAGCTTTGAGGTCAGTGAGGTACTGCATGTTTCCAGCACAGGCTACACATTTACAGTGTTAATTGGAGGTGGATGTCAATTGGGGGTCTTGCACAGGTTAGAATGATTGCACAGATCAGTCCTTGTGCGTGTGTGTGTGTGTGTGTGTATGTGTGTGTGTGTGCCAGGGATTGAACTTCCCGGGACCTTGCATATGCCTCTGAGCTATCTCGCCAGCCCATAATGTCCTCTGTATGTGTATGTGTGTGTGTGTGTGCGCGCATGTGCACGCATGTGTGATCCAATAGATGATGAATTAAGCAGATTGAGCAGATGCTTAGTTTTAGTTGGAAACCTAGTTTTCCTCACTATAAGCTGTCAAATAACAAAGGCACGTTCAGCTTTTTGATCAAAGTCATCCACTCACCACACGTTGCCTCCTCATGGGCCTTGGGACTTTGTGGAGCCCTAGGTACAAAGTCACCAGCTTCGGAGGTCACTCAGCAAAGCAGCAAGCGCTGCTCAGCTCCAGCGCTGCTCTAGGGAGCGCCCCTGATGTGTGGAGCGCCAGGACAAGGGTGACCAAGGAGATTTTCAGGAATGTGGAGGCTGTTTCTGGCAGGGGAAGCCAGCAGCCCTTTGCTTGGGTCTGTGCCCGCACCTGATGGGCGATGTCTTCCACATCAGAGGACCAAGAGATTCTGCCCTTGTTCGTTCAGGACACCGTTACCGTCTGAACTTGCACCCCATGAGGACTCTGAGCCTGATGACACAGGAGGTCCCCGAATGCTTCACCCTGCATTGCCTGTCTCCATGCATTGGACCACGCGAGCTTCTTTAGCCCATAAATACCCTACGCCACGTCCCTGCGCGGTGGACTTGAGGCTTGCTTTCCTGTCTCCTCCCTTGGCTGTCTCTCAGGTAAGCTGTCTTTCAGCCAGGCTTCTGATTGCAGGGGTTGACAAGCTGCAGACCACCCCAGCCAGCCCTGCTTGGTGACCCCGTGACTGTCTCTCTGACTTTGGAGGCCCTGGGCCTCCGCACTAGGACTTTCCCAAGTGTTTCTGGGTGTCTTCCCCTCCGGAGGTGGGGCAGGGCATGGAGAGCAAGACGCCCTAGGCAGCTTGGATTCTGAGAAGCCTACAGCCCAGGCACCAACACAGGAGGTTCTCTCCACAGCTGACCCATTAGGAAGAGCCCCAGTGTCCAGGTGGCTTCCAAGGGTGTGCTTGCTCCCTCCTAGAAACAGGAGAGGGGTTGTTGGTTTGTTTGTTTGTTCTTTGAGACGTGACTCCCTTAGAGTTGCTGGACAAAGGTCACATAAGTGGGTGCGTCTTTCCAGAACCCCAAGCCAGGTCCACCCTGGACCCCCAGGGTGCCAACTCCACTTGAAGGCTTCCTGTCACAGGACTGGTGTTTCTGTCCTATAAAGTCTAGCTTCTTCCTACTTACCAGTCTCTATAGTTTTAAGGCAGCAAATGGATCTGTGACTTTATTTCTGTGATGGATGTGAAGAGGATTTCACTCCTTGGGACAGAGTAAGGCCTTTCAAGCACCTCACACGCCATAGCAGAAACTCAAAGTCTATACTCATTTTTTTTTTAAATTTACATTTTAGACCGAACCCAGGTGCTTGCGTTGTCCAGCTAGGCAAGAGACCTGCCTCCGGTGTGGCCCTCTTCCCTCACTACTTGCATCTGTTTCACTGAGACAAGGCTAGGCCTTCCCGACCTGACCTGACCTTGAGCTTGGGTCCTCTTCCCCAGCCTGCCTCAGGGCCAGGCCTGGAGAGCCCTGCCCCCTAATCTGACCATCATTATTCCGAAATCCAAGGTGCACAACACTTGCTTCAGTACTCTAGTGGGTTAATAAGGTGTGGGGTTATTAGGTTAAATCTACTGTCTGGGGAGATCTGTGCGAAAACGCCGCTTCATCTCCCGCAAAGCTGACACTACCGTGTTTTCAACACCATTCTCTGTCCAGCTCTTGGGAGCCAACATAATCATGTTTGGTTTCATTACCCTTACCTTATTCTAGTTTTCAAGGTGAATATCAGAACAAGACCATACATGATATCGTTTCCTGCTTTACAGACAATTCTTTCGCTTCTCAAGTTAGAAGTTCATCCCGTTTTTCTTAGTGAATTATTTGGTTTTTACTGAGATTTTTTTTTTCTCCAAACTCTTGCAGAGCTGTGAACATGGCCTCAACATGGCTATACAAAAATTTCATTTTTATACGATGGGCCCCATTGTTGAGCTCTCAGCCCAGCTGCTGCAAGGAAACCCGACTTTCCTATTTGCTTGCTACATAACTGAACCATCTTGATATGTTTGGATATGCATCCTCCTGCCCGTGGGTTCCGAGCATTCTTGGGTCTCTGTGTGCTACTGTAACTTCCTGCTTCTCAGAGCCCTGGTGACCCAGTGGCCTCAAGTCACACTCAGGGGCGGGGCCTGAAGCTCTGACTACCAGGTCTAGATGAAAAGCTTGGTTCTGGATTTTAGACTTCATAGGACAGGATGAGTGGAGGCTGAGCTGTTTTCGACTAACCTTCGAGCTTCCATCTTCATAGATTTGTTTTCTCTTGCTCTGGTTTCTTCTGAGGGAAGTCTTGCAGCCAGAATTCTGTGAGACTCATAGCAGGCAGTGCCTGAGTGCCTGCGTGCCTGGCACTGTAAAGCTCTGGACTCTCACCCTGGTGTTTGAGGTCTGAGAGTCTTGGTGAAGTTTTCAGCTTGACTTCCTTTCTGATTTTGTTGTTTTGCTTTTTTTTTTGTTGTTGTTGTTACAGGATCTACAGTCTCACTACGCAAATTAGCCTTGTAGTGCCCCCCTGTTTTCAGCCTCGCAAGCGCTGGGATTACAGGTGCACACCACCAGGCCCAGTCTCATTCACCTGGGACGGGTCCAGTACAGCACCCCAGGAATCGAACCCCAGCCACTGCGCTCTGCCTGAGCAGGTGCTTTAGTCTGCTGAGCTCGCTGGTCCACCCCTGAGGGTCTTCCTTTTTGTCCTACTGATTTAAAATTTTCCAAATAACTTGACTGTTTTCTTTATCCTTCTTTCTTTTCTCTTTACCTCAATTTTTAAATGTATTCTTTTTCTTTTGGTTTTATCTTCAAATAGGTAAAAGTCCAAGTCGAATTCAGGTCATTCGATGGCGTGAAACTCTCTCAAAGAGGAAAAGAAATTTGCTCTGCTATGTTTTTCAAAAGCTATGGCATCAATAAGAGATCCAGGAATTCCCCTCTGAAAAATAATGAAACTTCCATGAATGCAGCGATTTTACTTTTATACCTCTAATTAATTCTTCAATTGAAAGGTGAGGAACTGCCTTCACATCAGAGGGTGAGCATCCTTAATGGTGTATTTTTAATGCAATAATTGATTTTTAATTCATTAATTCATTTCTGTGGGAACACTATTCTGATTAATATTCAGAACATATTTAGAATCCTTTCTTCTCAAACAAGAGCCACTACTTTGTTGCAAATAAATTAATGCAGATGTGATGTTCTATTTAAAATATTAGTCATAACTCAGTTACTAATGTTGTAATAATATTCTTGCTGAGCGACTTAAGAGACTAAGTTTATATTTTAATTTTTTTGGAATTGGAAATTTTTTACTGGTTTGAGTAAAAGGAAACACCACCTTCTCACCATTTTGGGAGCAAAGGGAATGCTGAACTTCAGTGAAAACTGTTTTATTACTTGAGACACTCCCTTAATAAAATTCAAGTGGCTCTCACACTCCATCTTTTCATTACAGTCTCAGTAGATGTCCCTTAGGGAGGGGGATGTGCCCCCCGAGGAGCAAATATCGATTGCCAGGCTCTTTAGCGAAATTATAGTAAAAGAAACAATTTCACCAGCTCCTGGGGTTGTGGGGTTCTGTCCTCGCCCTTTATGTCCTTGTTACAGGGTCTCACGACACAGCTCGGATACCTCCGTAGTGATCCTCAAGTTTGCAGCCTCTCCAATGCTGGGATAACAGGCACGCACCACCACACCCGGGCTCAGATGCCAGCACAGTGCACGCTGCAGGTGGGGCTGGCACTGCATGGGGGACTGGGGAATTGAACCCTCGTCCCCGAGCTTGCCAAAGCAGTTGCTTGCTTAGTCTGCAGAGCTATCTCACCTGCCACATCTACCCCCTTTAGATTTTGAAATATTCAATAATTTGCCATCATGGTTTAGATATGGGGTGTCCTCAAAAACTCGTGGTGCGGAAGCCGACTGGAGCTGTGGGCATGACCTGGAAGGGCGTTTCCTTCCTGCCTCTTCCTGTCTGTTCCTGATCCCTGGTCACCACGCCATGAACGTCTTTCTCTGTGGAACCTTTCCACCATCCTCTTTGCGCTTGGGAGCCAGCTAACCATGGCTAGCAATAGGAGCTCACCTCCTAAGGACTAGGGTACTTCAATTCCTTGATGAGAAAGTGCCTAAGACACTCACCAGGGTCATCAGGTGGCAAAGGAGAGGGATGGGGCTTGAACTCTGTAACACTGCATCCAAAGTCCGCTGGTGTGCTGTGCTACTACTATTCAGTAAGTGAATTCTGTCTTTCAAGACCCATGGAGCAGTTCATAGAGACAGGTAACTGACTTAGCTGGGTGATTCTTTGAGTACAACTCCAGATTCAAAAATATACCTGTGAGCAAAACATTTAAAATTAAGGAGCTTTATAAAATCTCTTTGATGCAAAAAAGAAAAAGGTAAGAAAATGAGACAACCTGTTAATATTTCTTTTAGAGAGAGGAAAAAAAGATGATCACAGAAATTTCCTGATGGTGACATTTTTCTGCTTTTTTTTTTTTCTTTTTCAGAACTGGGGATTGAACTGAGGCCCTTGCGCCTGCCAGGCTAGGGCTTACTCTACTGAGCTATCTCCCCAACCTATTTTTCAAGCTTTCACTCTGACTAATGGGAGTTTCACCTTAGGTTAACAGTTTAGTTGGTTTGAGGATCACTCTTTGGGCCCACAGAATTATTCTCTTTTCTTCTCAGTAAAAACATTATGTTAGAATTAATACACTAATCGGAAGCTATTAGATTTGAAAGAGGCATCACTTAATGAAAGTTCATTCCTTTTATTTGCTCTCTCAGCAGGCTGTGTGCATGCTTTCTGACCGAGAGGGCAGCTATTAGTAAACATCTATTCACCTAATCGTTGACTGACAAACGTGGAGACGCAACTTGCCGGTTGTTGGTGGTCAATGCTCGGCCTTCACCCGCTCAACCTCATCTGCTGCCCCATGCTCCTGCCTGGAATCGGCACTGTGGAACTGGACCATACATGGAGCTGTTGAAATTTAAGCATCAACTGACTTAGGTTGCAAATGAAAGTTAGCACCTCGTTTGCTCTGGCCACAGAACCAACTACTCCACCGCCGTGAACAGCGGGAAGCCCACGGGTTGGACAGTAGGAATGAACAGCGGTACCATCAGGACACATCAGAGAATTTTGCCCGGAAGCCCTGTGCCAGAGCTGTGGTTCTTTCTATATTAATAACAGCAGTGGAGCTTCCAAAGTTGTGGGTGACCTGGTGCCGCTTCAGGTCAGTGCAGTCAGAGTGCCTCAGGGTGTGTTATGGTCTACGTCTAGCTGTCCCCCCAAAGCCTCATGCAATCGTGGGGCGGGGACTTCTAGAGTTTGAGACTTGAGTCATGACCCACTGGGACTATGTGTTTTAGTACTGATGGGGCTATGGGTCTGAGTCCTTCTGGGATTATGGGTGTGGCCTAAGGCAGATAGGCTGAGGCAGAGAGCCTGAATGCAATATAAAGAGAGACAGAGAGATAGACATTGGCTGTTGCTCTCTGCTCCCTTGGTTGTTTGGTTTCCTCTGTCACCATGTTGTTGCTGTTCCAGTGCCATGAATTGGATGCTCTCTGCCCTGTTCCACTCAGCCTTGAGCCAGCCGAGTATGGACTGAAGCCTCCAGCAACTGTGAGCTAAAGAAACCTTTCCTTCCTTCATTTTGAGGGTTGGATATTTGTCTGAGCAATGAGTAAAAGTATCTAAGACAGGGTAGCATCAAGATACACACATTTTTCAAAATC
The DNA here is from genome assembly GCA_004027915.1 of Capromys pilorides. Taxonomy (NCBI): domain Eukaryota; kingdom Metazoa; phylum Chordata; class Mammalia; order Rodentia; family Capromyidae; genus Capromys; species Capromys pilorides. Next base: position 35,073 of record PVKN010002862.1, read on the forward strand.
CTTCGCCCCATGCAGACACGTAATGATTCTAAGGCAGCAAGGCTTAAGATTTAATTTTGTAAAATAAAACTACTTCTTAGGTCCACAGTCTTCCTTTGGACACATTTATCTGTAGTTAGCATTTAAATATGTCAAAAAATTTCTGTCTTGAGACCCAACAAAATTTTCCAAAATAGCAATGATGGGAATAGGAAGAGCAGATGTGCACTCTTAATTAATAGCAGCCTTCCCCTTCCATGTTCTCCACTATTAGGTGACACTCAGTGGCACCTTCCTGCCCACGTGTCCCTTAGAAGTCTTCCAGCTAGGGCCCGAGTCTGCATGATGTTCCCAAAGCATGAGGCGGGGGACTTGGGATCCTCTTCGTTGGCTCAGGATCTTGATTACCGCAGCATCCACATGTCACGGCACCAACAAGCGGCCAACACTTGTGCCTCCTCACAGCACAGCAGGTGGTGAGAAGGGTGCAGCCACGTGCTCGAGGGAAAGTGGCCCCTGGGAAAGCGCGGCCATGGTGGCTCATATTCAGAAGTGGGGCTCGCTCTGATAGCACTGATCTGCTGTGGTGGGCGCTAAGAGAGGTGCCATGCACCTACAGTCATCTTTTCCAGGGTTTCGCCTAAGTGATCTAGCCTCCTTCTGGGAGGGTCTCCCTCTTAAATGTTTCATCTATAGGATGCTGGGGACCAGGCTTCTAGGATGCAGGCCACCAGGTGACACTGCTGAGCCAGGTGTGGACCGTAGCCCTGTCCTTCAGCAGTTCTAGGGCTGCTACGTGGGCCAGGTACTCATTACGGCACTGCCTTGCTTCTCGGTACCAACATCGGTTTTCGTCTGGCTTCTTCTGAGAAATGGAACCAACAGAACAGAGGCTCAGTGGCTGGCCCAAGTGGCACCAGAGGCAGAGCCGTTCTGCCCTCGGAGACTCACGAGGGGCGGTGGCTGCAGTTCTGGTCTGAATCTCAAGGCCCGAGGACCAGCGGAGCTGAGGAGGTAGATGAAAAGCCAGCTCAGAGACCCTCTGTCTGTCTTGCGTCCTTGTCAGGGGCCCGAGGGGTGAGCTGGGGTCCACGGACGCAGAGCAGGGCAGCAAGCTTTGTCTGCCTTTCATCTGCGGGCTCAAGCAGAAGCATGTTCCCAGAAGCACACGGAGAGGCCCAAGAGTCTGGGGGCCTACAGCCTGGTAAAGTAGATACGTAACATGCACTACCGTAGAATGGCAGGGTCCTCTACATACGCTAAAGTGTTATCACTGATTTCTTGCACTAGAACCAACCCAGAACAAAACAAATAGGAAGTAGTAAAAGCTGATTTCCTTGGAAAAATATAGCTTTGAGTATAAATATTTTGAACAAGGTTGGTCAAATAGTTCAGTGGGTTAAAGTGCCTGCAAGCAGGCACAGGGGCCAGGAGTTTGATCCCCAGAGCCTATCATGCCAGCTCTGCCCCCGGGGGTTGCTGAGACAGCAATTGAGCTTGGGTTGAGAATGGGTGTGGTGTCACATGTCTGTAATCCCAGCTCTTAGGAGGCTGTAAACAGGTGGATCACTATGAGTCTGATCTAGTAGTGAGACCCTGAAGACCCTGTAGACCCTTCCCTAAATATAAAATAGAAATAAAAATAAACATTTTGCTTGATTCCCAGAGAAATTTGAAATGGTTTCTTGCTACAAAACTCGTAGAAAGTTGTAGTTGTAGTTCACATAATGAGGCCAATTCTCTTAGGTCCTTTGATCCCATGAAAAATGGTCCTTACACTGAAGGAAATGAGTCTATTTTCAACTATCCTATCATGTGGCATGCAGCCTTATTTAGCTGCAAAGAGATTTTAGTTTGCAAAGTGGGCGCTTTCCTTTAATATTGTCAAAGAAGTACAGGTTGTATCTTGGGAGAAATACAATGATACAGATTTTCAATATTTTTGTGGTCCCCTAATACATTGAAAATTTATTCCCTTTCTTTTTATGAAAAATCATTTCTATCCACTGAAACATTTTGTGATGAATTCCAATGAAGTCTTGTCCTAAGCATGATGGGTCTTGAGAATCAAATAATGTCTGGCAATTTCTCCTGGCTGAGAATCCTGTATTTTTAATAAATATGTCCTGGCTGGTATCTTTTCATTAGAGTCAACTTGGGACTATTTGAAAAACCATACCCATAAATAATGTCCTTTTGTCAAAGTGCAACTTGATTTCCAATCGGACTGCCTGCATATAATGATTTCAGCATTCCCTGGAGTTAACGACCTGCTGAGAGGAACACAGGAAATGAATGGCCAATGCTGTGGCTCAGTGGACAGCTGGCTGAGAGGAACACAGGGAATGTCCAACGTGGATCCCTTGTTAAGGAATTTTATTGATGGAGTTTTTCACCTTGGCTTCAACCAAAGGTGTTGTCAAGAAGATTTAAAGGAAGCAGAAAAACAGGCCTAAGACATTAGAATAACGAGACAAAAAACGCAGGAGAAGAACACATAACTGTGGTTCCTATTCACCTGATGATGGTACCTGTAAAAGCCTGTCACAAAGACAGCTAATTAAGAAGCCGCTCATGGTGAACGCGGACTAACTCGAGGATGCTGTTCAGGAGAGTGCTCATGCAGCGTGCACTGGTAGGTGAGCGTGTTCCAACGGCACCTGGTCCCTCACTGCGCCCCCCTGAACGACCACATTTTTACTTCCTGTCAGGTCTTTAATAAGCATCCTTGCTGAAGAAAGCCCCAAGTTTTAACTCACTAATTATCATGTAGGAGATGAAATAAGTTAGAGGAAAAATCAGACTGGCTCAAAGAAAGCAAATCTCCACAGTGCTTTTCACCAATTCGAGCTCAGGTGCTGGCTTCCGCTAAGTTCCTGGATGGGGAGGGGTCACCAGGTGGCAATGTCAGCCCCTTCTGTGCCACTCCTCTCACCTGGAAAGAAAGACCAGGTTCAGTGAAATTGAGACGCAGTGATTTAATCTGAAGCTGGCTGGGCCCGGGCTTGACTGGTCGCCTGGCTTGGGGACACTGTCCTCATTTTGGCCAATGATGCCTTGGGCTGTGGCTCCGGTATCGCTGTTCCTTAGTGGACACTGGGCACCCGGTGGGGCTTTGCAGCTATTCAGCCATGAGAGATCAAAGGACCCTGGGGGCCCAGTGGCCCTGCACTCCAGAGTAGAAGAGACGGGAAAAACACAGCACAAAGCTGGGTCAGCATTGTGGAATTACAGGCACAAAAGGACGTGTGAGTTCAGGGTAAATCCACGCTTTTTATCCAGCAGAGGGAATGATGAAGCCATCAGCTCTCCAGACCTCTGGAGTGTGTCCACCCAGTGGACTCTGGGTGCATCTCGTGAGGAACTTCCGAGATAGCTCTGAAGGTGCATTATTATACTCCCAGGCTTGGCCTGCAGTTTTACAGAGAACTTTGCATTGTGAAAATTTGGAGACAGGGACAAATATCTTTATTTCAAAGGCTATCAGAAGGGCTCAAAAGCACTATAATTCTCCCCAAAATATGGTCTTTTAAGAAAATGTGGGCTGGTGAGATAGTTCAGTGGCCTAAACGCCTTCTTAGGCAAGCACAGGGACTGGGTTTGATGCTGGCACCACAGGCAGTGCCGGCCTTGCCCCCGGTGTGCTGAGCCAGCCACTGAGCCCAGGTGAAGGGGCCGCATACCTGTAATCCCATCGCTGGGGAGGTTGAGACAGGAGGATCCCTATGAGTCTGAGTTGTGTAGTGAGACCCTGCACTAAACACACAAAAAAAGAAAATGCAAGAAATTTGTCTGTCTTTTGTACTTGTGTTTCACTTACTTTTATTTTTATGATAAAGAATCCTATATGGGTTTAATTTCTTGCGTCTTAGCAGGAACAACAGAATGAATAATATAGATTCCTTTTCCAAGGCTTGGGTTTTAGTAGGAACACCGCATAATCAAAGAGAATAAATGCAAAGACAGGGATCATTCCCCAAGCTTCGCCATGGAAGTCAACTGCAGGCCTTGCATAGCGATGACATGAGGATGCTCGTCTTGGCTCGTGTTCCTGATTTGATATCACTTACATTTACCACAGGTTTCTCAGGGCACAGAGAAGCAGCGCAGCCTCTCCACTGTGTCGACCTGGGGGTCGCGGCTGGTGCTCAGGAGCACACTTCACCCCTCAGGCCCATAGCTGTGGCCTTTCATCTGCGGCCTGCTGTGGCTCATGCAGTTGCCAGGCCTCTCTGGAGATGAGGAGTCTGGTATCTGTGACCAACTCCTGGGCCCATGCTGGGCTGAGGTGTGAGAGCCCCGCCGGCCTGGGGCGGAGGCTGCATGCGATGCAAGGCAAGGCGTGGAGGGTGGCTCACCCTCTCTCGTCGTGGTGCTTGTGCCGCCTTCTGCCTGCTGCCTCTGTGCCAGGCGCCACTCTGCCTGGGAGCCAACTGAGGATGGACTGGACACTCCCGAGCCTTTCTTTCTCTAACTTTGGGTGTCTGGTATTTAGTCTCAACCATCAGAGAAAAGTACCCAAAACATGGGGCCATCGAACAGAAACACAGCACAAGCTCCACGTGGAATCTTGAATTTCCTCATAGTAACATTTGAAAAAAATAAAATAAAATAAATACTATGCTTAACTCTCCTCTAGAACTAAAATATTGCCGGTTCAATGCATGCGCAATATAAACATTATTGAGATACTGTGTTTTACTTTCTGCCGATGAAGTTTTGCTTCTTCGGTGCGTGGCTACACTAGCAGCCCCATTGTTCACACCATGCAAACTTGGACTGTTCAGTGGTCAGTGATGGCCACCGTGAGCGTGAGAGACCTTCCGTGTTCCCCAGCTGCATGAGGCGTGTGTGCTGTGCATGACAGTGTGTGTGCTCTGTGTGACAGCGTGTGTGCTCTGTGTGACAGCGCGTGCTGTGCGTGACAGTGTGTGTGCTGTGCGTGACAGTGCGTGTGCTCTGCGTGACAGTGCGTGTGCTCTGCGTGACAGTGCGTGTGCTCTGCGTGACAGTGTGTGCGCTGTGCGTGACAGCATGTGTGCTGTGTGTGACAGTGCGTGTGCTCTGCATGACAGTGTGCTCTGAGTGACAGCGCGTGTGCTCTGCGTGACTGTGCGTGTGCTCTGTGTGACAGTGTGTGCTCTGCGTGAC
>PVKN010002863.1:0-40197 GCA_004027915.1 Capromys pilorides
CCCCATGCCCCTGCCCCACGCCCCTGCCCCACATCCCCGCTCCACATCCTCACATCTGAGGCTCTCGGCTTCATGCCGCGTGGCTCGGCAGACACGCTGCACACACACGCCACCGGCAGGGCTCTTGCTGGCCTACTCCAGGCACATCACATACCTGCGCAGGCCCATGTGCCTGTCCCTTCAACAGCTGTGACGCAGACTGCATTGGTGGCCTGAGGCCACACAGCAGGTTAAAGCCATTGCTGCACATGTTGAACTGGCAGAGTAAAGACCTGCGAAGTCCTGAGGGCGTTGTCCTGGTGGCACTGTCGGCCCCAGTGGCTCCATGTGGCTGTGCTACGGACGGAGAACTGAAGGCATCTGGGGCAGCGACTAGGACCCAAGGAGCCTCGGTCAAGAACCTCCCGGCCTCCTATTTCCATACAAGAATGAGAAGCCTACTTGGCACAGACCCTGTGTGTGAACGGCCTCCACACGCAGCGATGACTGTCCAGGGGAGCTGCATCTGTGCTGGCCTCCTTGATGACAGAGGCCATGTGGTACGTGTGTGTTGCAAAACAATTCCCACACAGAGAGGCTGTCCACCCCCTCCGACCATGGGCCCAAACCAAAGTGGCTTTGGGACATTCCAGCTTCACTCAACAAGATAAGCTTGTGCTGGAAGGAAAGCGGAGGATGACTCAGAAGGGAGCTGACACGGAACAGCGACCCAGCAGCTGGGCTAGGAAAGGCAGGGAAGGAAGGGGCAGGCCCAGGAGGGAGACGGCCTCCTCAAGCAGCAGAGGCCCAAGGCTGGCATCCTCCAGTGACCCAGGCAGAAGCCGGGCATACGTCGAGGGCAGGAGACAGGTGGCAAAGGGTGCCTGGCCCGTGCAGACAGAGCAATGGACGCCGGGATTGTGGGTTCCCACACAAATGGCAGTGTGTGGCAGAACCAGGTCTAGACTGTCTGCCACCCAGCATGGTGAAATGCTATGTAAACAACTGCCAGGCTGTACTGTTCAGGGAACAGGGACAAAGAAGTCTACGTGCTTCGTTAGAGATGCAATCTTTAAAATATTTTTGATTGAGGCTGGCTGAGTCCATGGATGTGGAGCCCACAGACTCTGGGGGCACCTGCATCCTCTGCTTCTGTGTTCTGATCATCATCTAAATCCTATCTGCCACCGAAGAGGATGAGCAAAAGAGCACATTGAGTCTCGAGCCCGCCAGACAGGCTCTGCCCTCAGCGCACAGCCTGGGAGAAGTGGCTGCAGGTTGTTAGGCGTGGCCTTGCTGCAGGGATGTCCTCAGGAGGGGACAGCACAGTGAGGGAACAGACAGGAAGCAGAGGGGTGACCCCAGCACTCTTCATAAGAACCACAGCATGGCACAGCAGAGCAGCTCCGGACATAGAGGGCAGCTGCGGGGCTCAGAGAGAGCTTCCAGGGACCGTGGAGAGAATACACGGAGACCCCGCGCAGAGCTAGATGGGGAAGGCCTCCTTGCAGGGCACAGGCCCCAGGCATCTGGGCTGTCCTAAGGAGCACAACCAGTCCTTGCCAGCCGGAGACCGCCGCAGAGCTCTGAGGAAGACCCGGCACTCCCTGTCCATTTTATATCACGCTAACCCAGCCGCTCCACGTGGGACGAAGGGGAGGGTCCTGGCCCCCCAGTGCAGCTGGGGAGGAGCATGCCCTGGGCTGGGAGCACCCCAGAAGGCCTGTCCTGCTCTGCCTCTTGGATTCTAGGACAGAGCAAGAGGCAATAAGCCCCATGGCCAAAAGGCGAGCTCGGAACTAGCGGGTTCCTCCCAGCTTTGGGACCAAGTTCTGGTCTTCAAGTGAAGTCGGTGGGGCCTTTCCCACAGCCCGACTTAAAAGAAATGGCTGCTTCTGGCCTTTCCTGGAAGCCGCCTCTGTGCCAGCATACATGCACATAAATCACGACGTGCACCATCTTCCAGTTTGGAGACAAATGGTTAAAAATACTTATCCTTTATACATTTTAAGAAGCCCCCAATGGGAAACTAAGACATGAGAGACCCAGCCAGCCCAAGATGCCCCACACGCTAGAACATTATGCATTTTAAATGTGCATCTTTGTGAACTTTCCAAGTATGAGAACTGGTGATGCTGGGCAGACCAATCACGCCCGCTCCTCATCTGACAGCAGGGAGTGCTGACCCCTGCCACAGACTAACCTGCAGGCCCCAAGGGACACTGACCTTGAAGAAAACCCACATCGAGATCATTGCCTTGGTGGTTCCACCTCTCTGGTGACCAGTAAGTCCTCTGCTCCTCTGGATAATTTGCTTCTCAGCCTGCTGGGCCACAAGGCCAAAAAGCTGAGGAATGCAAGCTGAGAGCATTGCATAAAGTGATTTCTAGTGACAGCCCATGTTTTAGGAGAAACATGTCCCAGCACCGTTGTACCCTAAATACCATAAATGTTTCATGAATGCTCTTATATACGAAACTCAAAACAAAAACAAATGAAAGAGCAAAATGTAAGATAATAGGGAAAAAGGAGGCAGATCTTTTGTAAAGGGGAAGGGACCAGCAGAGGAGAGGGGCTGGAGGGCGTTGGGAAGGGAGCACAGTGGGATTAAAGCACATCTGGCCTGCACGCAACTCCTGGTGATGGGCACCTCACAGTGGGCTCTGAACACATCCTAGTCAAAATAAAACCTGAAACAGGTGAGGTTAACGTAAGTTATCACCTAGCCTCATCTAGCACCGCCCACACACATGCATTCTGCATTAGAAGCGCCCGGCAGTGGTGACACGAGCCGCATGATAATCACCGTGCTTTGATTTCATTAATTATTTGCCTGAATAAGTGGATGAGCTTTCCCTCGCCAGCTGGTGGCTTCAGCTTTCCTGGTGCTTGCTTCTTACCCTGCAGCAGCTACCAGGAGTAAGAGCGGAGTGGCCCGGGTTGCAATACCAAGCACGACAGACGGGTGCAGCCAGAAGTGCACATGTGAGTGATCACACTAAAGATATGGCATAAAATGTAGGGGTTGGAGTGAAAAAAGTCTTTAATTAAGGGAGAGTCTTTAACAGTGCTTTGCTGAATGCATTTAGTTAGTTACTTGATCTTCCAGCCAATCACATTAGCAGTGACAAAAGATATGCAAATTTACAGAGACAATGGCCAGCCAAATTGCTCTGAGTCAGAATCTGAAGGGAGACATTTTCGGCAGGGCTGCCACTTGACTCACTCTTCCAAACCTCCCCATAACCAAAGACTATTCAGGAGTTATGCTTGGCTACGATCTGAGAGCTACACCATAATCACTGCTCAGGAACAATGCAAACAAAGATCAGCTTCATCTCGCCAAGTAAGTTAACATTCGAAATGTGTGCACGACTTAAATGCAGCAGAATTACGTGTTTACCCTGTCACTGCTGAATAATTGCATAGCAACAAAAAAAATATGCATGACTATGTTTGAATCACCATTTCATTGTATGCTTTATGTGAACAAAATACTACATTTGGGGGGACAATTTAGGACTAAATTTTCCTTCTATTCCCCTCAAACACTCAAACTAATTTATCATGATTAAATTATCCGTAAAACTTCATGATTTTATATACTGAGAATAACAAAATAGTCCACCAAATTCTCTTGTTTACTATGAAAATAAACTGACCAAAGACAAACATGGATCTCTTGTAAACTACTGCTGTGAGTAAAGCCTCAGCATTAAGCTGCAGTTATGAAAGGTCTGCAAGGTTCTGCTCACAGTGTCCTCTCCTGTCCTCTTACTGTCACCTCACCTGCGGTAGGCACAGGGAGACCAACTGCACGGCCGAATTTGGGATCCCTGCTACTACCCAGTTGTGGTTAATCTGTCAAATAAAGTAACCGTGATCTTAGCTCAGTCCCTAGTGGACAGAAGTAGAATACCCACTTGTTGGCATGATTCAGCACACTCAGACCTAGGTCGTTGTGAACAGGCAGCAACCAGGCGAGCGGCTCCTTTCCTTGCCCTGTAGCCTCTTGAAGGTTTGCTCTCTTAATAGCTGGCTTTGGAGAAGCCAGGTCACGTCTTGCCAGTGTGTGTGCACGAGTGACTGTCACCAAAGGCAGGGAGAAGCTTCTCACCAATGAGGCCAGGGCCACCCTCCGGGTAACACAACCCACTCAGCACAGCTGCTCACCTGCCACAGCCACACAGAGCAGAGAGAGCTGCAGAAAGCCTTTCACCCTTAACAGGAGTAATTTCAACAAAAACTTCAGTGATTTCTAGAGAAACGGGAAGAAGCTGCTCGGTTAGATGACTGTGCTTTGGGGTCAGATTCATAGCCAAGCTAACGTCCACCTGGGTACTGAGAGCCACGGCCCACCCACCCTGCTTCCACAGCCAAGGCGGAGAACAGAGGGCCCAGGAGCCAGGGTGGGCAGCGCCTAGGTGCTGAGCCCACCAAACCTCAGGTGCCTGAGCAGGCAAGCCCTGCCTGTGCGCCCACCACGCAGACGCTCACCTCGTGATCTCCTCTCAGAGACCCACAAAGGAATATATATATATATATATGCATGCCGGGGTCGCTGACATCAAGTTTCCTTGCTTGCATGCACGGCTTCTGCAGCCGGATGCCACACAGGTGGTTTATGTTCTTACTCTCACTTCATGTTAATTTCACTAACCGTTGACACAGATTAAACATTTTGCGGTGGTTCGGGCGCTAACGCACTAAGTTTCCCGGGACAAAATCGGTCTGCTCCTACACTTCTCCTGCCACCATGGCGATTTCCTTCTCCCATCGCTGGTTCCTCTGACAGACTCCTGCTTTCTTTGCTCAAGTTGGATTTAGACTAACTTGAGTGTCCTGAGTCGGGCCAGCCTGGGGCACACGACCGGCGCGCCTGCACACGCTCGGGGAAGCTCGCATGTGCCCCGGGAGCTTGCAGAAGTCTTGGGGAGCCTGCGCGCTCCCGGAGCTCCGCGGGCACTGGGACCGGAGGCGGCAGCGCGGCCAGGCCCACTCACCTTCTGCAGCCACTGCGTGTAGTTCTCCATCGCGTGCTCCAGGTGCTGCAGCCGGCGAGCGGGTGGCTCCGGCTCGGCGTGGGGCGCGTCCCGCTGCAGCGCGTTGTTGCTGAGCGCGTCCCCCGCGCAGCCGGCGTCCAGCTCCGGCAGCACGAAGGTGTAGGCGCAGGGCCCGTGCTGCACGCGGCTGAGCCTGCGGGCGCCGGTCGGGGCTAGAGCCAGCGCCAGGGCGAGCAGCGCCAGGCCTGGGGGCACCCCCATCGCCCCGTCCCAGCGCGGGGCCATGCGCCGCGCCCCACGGCGCGCCCTCCCTCCGCCGCTCAGGGGCTGCACATCCACACTAAGGCTCGGAGGGACTTGACAGGAATGCGAGTGTGTGCCCGCAGCTGCCGGCCGGCCGGGATCGGATCGTCTTACAGCCGGGCTGGTGCTCGTGACCTCGGTCCTGCAGGCCCCGCCCCTCCGCAGCCTCGGGGAACCAATAACGGGACGGTCCACCTTAACGCTCAGTAACCAGGGCAGTCCACCTTAACGCTCAGTAACCAGGGCGGTCCACCTTAACGCAGCCGGCGACCTGGCCTGGTCACCCTGGCACAACCTGCGCCCTGGCCAGGTTCAGCGCAGTCTAACGTTCTGTGTTGCTGGGTGCTGGAGGAAGGGTGGGTTACCTTCCCTCCCTCGCCCTTTGCTGCGCGATGTAAATTTGCATAATAGTTAGTTCCCTAAAAGCTTCTCTTCCTGGGAAGCAAGCCGACCCAAGCCGCGTTGGGCTGTCTGCATTCACCCAACTTCTAGAAGCAGAGAGGACCGAGGAGCAGGACGAGGAGCAGGACCCCTGCCCTCTGCTGTCCCAGCCAGCGTCCAGGGCTGCGCAGGTCTGGCCGTCCGGGGCCTGCAAGCAGCCTTGGCACAGCGTCCCTGCCCTGTGTCTTGGAGAGCCTGCAGGGGCCTGGTCACCGCCCGAGCCCCCGGGGCGCCTCTGCCTGCGTGGTGGACTCCACGCTGCCCTGTGCTGAGGAACCATGAGCATCAAAGAGCGCGGCCTCGGGCAGCATCCCCAGCCCTGTCAGTGAGGAGAGGCTGGGGGGTGTGGGCAGGCAGGGAGTGCCAAGCTGCTGCTTGCCCGCCAGAGCCCCTGGGGTGCCCGGAGACCCCACCTCCGCAGCCCCCTCCAGAACCTCAAGCCTGTACAAGAGAGACCTGAGCAAGCATCCTGCCTGACATTGGTGCATCGGTTCCTCAGGGGCCGTCCTCCAGACATCAGCACAAGCCCACCCGTGTGTATGGGGAAACTGAGTCATGGAAGGCTACCTGCTCATAGGTAATTCTCAGCCTGTCTTGGCCGTGGGAACTTTTCTCTTCCACAGGAGTGAGAAGAAGGAAGGCAAGTTTCCTGTGAGCCACGTTGTGGACACCCGAAAAAGGCAAGACTGAAATGCAAGATGGAAAATCAGGGTGGCCTCCAGGGATGTGGCTTAGGCAGGCCTGTCATCCGGATGCAGGGAACCTCAAAATGACATTAGGGGGAAAATGAAACTCCAGACCTGGAAAGTACCTGGGACAAGTTTGCGTTCTCTAAAACCAAAGAATTAATTTTAGGAACCAACAGAGGTTATGAGCAGAATAGATTTATTGGGGGAAAGAAAGCTCCTGTCCCAGAAAGGCCCAGGAGGGGGGCCTGGGAAGCTGTCTCTTTCGGGGACTTTTATAGAGGAAAACCATGTGGTGAAGCGGGTCTAAGGTGGAGAACATGGGAATTCGCTTAGGCAGGCATGAGGTGGGATGAAGCTATGATCAACCAATGAGGTTACAATCACCATTGCTCAGGTAAAATTGATTAAATCGGAATCAAATGGGAAAATGAGTCGCATAGCAAGTGGGCATGAATACAGAACAGGGTCTCTTCCTGTTGGGCGTGGGTTCGTGACTCTTTTGGGCTCTTTCAAGGTGATTGATACCTACTTAGAATATCAATCCCTGATGCCCATCCCTAGGGAAGCTTGCAGCAGTATTTGTTTTCTCCTTTGTCTTGAGGTCTGGCCCGTATGGGAGTGTCTGTCTCTTCCAAGTTGCAAAGTCACCTTGTCTTCCATCTTGTCTCTGAGGGCCTGGCTCTGGCTGACTGCTTAGAATGTTTTTATCTAATTCAACTGCCTACACCAATCTCAGTCCAGGGAAGGCTGAGACAGGAGGGTCCCAATTTCAAGAGTGACCTGGACAACTTAAATACTTGGGTAGAACCTGCTCAAAAGCTTAATCTCCTGCTTGGCAAGCACAATGTCCTGAGTTCAATACCTATACCAAAAAAATAAAACTAACTACATAAATCAAACAGGGCTCAGAATATAGCTCAGTGCTAAGGCCCTAGGTTCAATCCCCACTCCTGCCCCCTCAGCCCCATAAAAGAAAACAGGTGGAGGTAGAGCGATAGTCAGAGACTGATTTATTTGTCTGCCAGACAAACAGAAACCATGACACGGGGAGGACTGACATTGTTCTGGGAAGGAGGCTAAAGATTCATTTTGAGCAACAGGAAAGTGCGCCTGGCAGGAGGGGCGGAGCCTGGGGTCAGGCTCTCACACTACCTGGTCCAGGTGCGCTCAGGGCGCAGGAGGGCTGCAGTAAGAGGACCATGGTTTCTAACTTCTGCAACCCCCAGAGAAGTGAAGAATTACACTCCGCAGAGCTCCTGGGCTGTCTGGTCTTAGAGGCTTTGCAGCCCATTCAGATGAGCAGGGCCCTGGAAGGCTCACACAGGCCTCAAGGCTCCGGGCTCCGGTGAGGGTCCAGATCCAGGGGCTGGATGCTGCCCAGTGGGGGCCTGATGGCGCCAATGCGCCCTAAGTCTCCAGTGTCCTTGGGAGGCTTTCCCCCAACCAAGACTGCAAGAGGCTCGCACGGCTGATTCCTAGGCCCTCCTCGGGCAGCTGCAAACCCTCCTCGGGGCTCCTTCCTGCTCCTGTCACCGTCCACCCCCTCTGGCTGTGAGCTCCTGCATGTGCTCGCCCTGTTTCAGCACTGATACCCCGAGCTCCGTGTGACAGCTGGAGGGTGGACGAGTGAGTGAGGGCAATCGCCCCTCTGGTCTCTGAAGTGTCCCCACCCCTCTACCCGTATCTTCAGGGAGGACTCGGTGTGGGAGGGGAGGAAACATCAGGATGCAGAGACCAGGGCGTGGACAGCTGCACCCTGGCTGTGTTCCCGTCTCCTAGAGGAGCAGAGGCTGAGCAGGCCCCCCGGCGTAGTGTCCCACCTGCCCCTGCAGGTGCTGGAGCACGGGTGCCCTTCCCAGATGGCCAACCCCACACCACCCCTGCTGCTGACATAGACGGTCACCCACTCTGAGGCGGAAGCCGATGATATGTTATGCGTAGAGAGGGGTGCACTTACCAAAGGCCTACTAGACTGAAAGTTGGGCAAGCACCCTGATGACACAGGCTGGGGAGCCCCACCCTCCCTCCTTCTCCATCCCCCTCTCATCCCCACCCTTTCCTCCTCTTGCCTCCCCCATCTTCCCCCAGTCCTCCTGGCCCCTTCCTCCTCTGTGACCTGACCTGAACCCAGGGTGGCACAAGAGCCCAAAGCCACAGAAGAGCCCCGGAGTGTCACAGCGCCTTGGCTCTGCCCCACAGCTGGTCTGCTCACCTTCCCTCCTCACCCACCATGTGAGCAGTGAGACAGCCACAGGCCAGGAGGAGCTGAACCTGGATAGACCTTGGAGTCTCACTTGGTGGCTCAAGTGCGGGTCGCAGGCCCTGCTGGCCAGGCTGGATTTGGACTGAGAAACAGCAGCTCAATGGCATCCAAAGGGAGGGGAGCCTGTGACTCAGAGGGGTGCCCGGGACTGGAGGACCCAGCAGAGGCCTTAGGAGCTGCCCAGAGGGCCAGGAGGCCTGAGCACAGGGGGTGGGGGATGGGGGAGTGGGGGATGAGGAGGTGGGGGTGGAGGAAAGGGGGGGATGGGGAGGGTGGAGTGGGGGGGCCTGGGGGGAGGAGGGCTGCATGGACAAGGGGCTCCTCCTCCCTTCAGATGCAGTGGCTTGACCCTGCGCAGCGCTCAGCTACCCACCAGGGCCCCAGGCCCGAGCAAGAGAGCCTTAAGCTTCCCAGGAAGATCCCAGGGCGGCCCAGGCCCTGCTGGCTGTCCCGTGAGTCCGTGGAGTGAACCAAGGGGCACAGCAGCACGATGGGGATCACGCTGGACTGGGCTGGCGGTGGGCTCTGCGAGACCTTCCCCATGGGCTCCACACTGAGGAGAGGAGTAGTGCCCGGAGAACCGCAAAGCTGAGAATGTGTCGCTCATTGATGGTCTCCCCCCTTCTAGATGCAGGCGAGAAGAGGAGGTCAAGGGCACCCTGCCTCAGCTTCCCCACCTCAGGAAAGAAGACTCGGTAGAACAGCGGCTTCCTGCGTGGCTGGATTTGCGCGGCACCTGGGGCCTCTGCTGCCAGCAAGCTGGGGAATCAAGATCACTGCTTGCGCTCCTCGGCAGTCTTCAGGCCTCCTTTCCTCTCTCTCCAGCGCTCCTTTCTCTCCTGCATCCCCGCAGCGCTGGACCAGGGCTGCTGGTTCCTACCCCCCTTAATTGTTTTTTGTCTTAGACGAGGTGAGACAAGACAGTTACCCCGAGCCCAGCCTCCATCCACATCTGCAGAACGGGCACAGTACCAGGGCACTGGCTTCCCTGAGTGAGCGGAAGATGCAGGGAGATAACGGCTAGGAAGCCGCAGCCAGCCCGGCGAATCCACGGCTGTGTTACCTCAGGGTCTGCCTGCGTGTTCCTGCTTGCGTTCCAGGGTGGCCTTGCTTTGTAGCTTGTGCAATTGCACTTTATAGCCATGTTTATCTAATCCCACTCCCTAGCCTATCGTCCCCTCAATGTGAGATGCTTTGAACGTCTTTTTAAAAAATCACACATTGCAGAAGCGCAGCCTCTCTGGTCGCTGGCGTGGTCACCAAGACAGCTGTGCAAACAGCGCTGGCCTCTGCCAGGAGCTCTGAGGTTCGTGCCCTGTGCCCTGTGCCCTGCATCTGGAACAGCTAGTGCCTGGCACACTGTGGGCGCTAGATAAATATTTGGTGAATGAATGAAAAGAGTGCGAAACCAAGCAGTAGGAACCTTGGTAGAGGCCAGGGCAGCATCAGTGGGCCAGACTGGTGGCCCAGCCCCATGCTGGGGAGAGCCTCAGGCCCTGGGAGCCAAGGCAGCACCGTGGATGTCATTTTAGCGTCATCACTGTGACTTGCCGCTCACTCCTTCCCAGCCAGTGCAGCCCAATGACCTTCTGCTCAAGAACCTCCCTGAGGGCCGGACTTGTGGAGCCCGATCCTTGTGTTCTGTTTCCTGGGAGATAACGAGTTAACTTCAGGGCAAAGCACGCGACTTAAACACCAGTATGGGCCTCACAAGAAGGAGCATATGCTTTGGTGCAACTTATGTATCTGTGGCAGAAACCTTATTCTATTTTTTCCAAAGTCAGTTCTACTCCTCTGCAGGCTCTAGTCAGATTAATAGGCAATCAAGCTAAAAATAAATTTGAGTGGTCCATAAAACATTTAAAAGTAGTTGCTTTATGGCTCATGCCTGTAATCCCAACACTTAGAGGCTGAGGCGGGAAGATCAGTGTGAGTTCGAAACCAGCCTGGGCTACAAAAGTGAGCTCAAGGCCAGCCTGACCCTGTCTCGAAAAGACCAAAAAAAAAAAAAAAAAAAATTTGCTTTAATCCAGTTCTTGGTTCCTATATTATCTGGCAGAGGCCAGTCTTTGAGGTAGCACTAAACATGATTCATCACATGTGAAAAGTTAGCATCTTCTATCCTGAGTATATGGCTCACTCTGCCTTCTCGATTTTTCTCCAGTAGTTAGTAGACGTCTTAAGGGAGCAGCAGAGGCAACTGGTGAAGGCTATGCTCCACGCTGACCGTGAAAGGCTACCCTGTGCTTGTGCTTCTCTCTCGTCTGCCACGACATCTGAGCTCTCAGGTCCCTTCTTTCCTTGGCTCCAGATCAAAGCCTTTGCTTACCTTGGTTTACCCAAAGCAACAACATCTGGAAAATTAAGCACAGGTGTTTTTCCTAACATGAGTTCCAATCTGCCACGGTAGACCCGGGCTCGGAGCGGTCTGAGACCTCCTTTCTCAATTGGTTTTTCCTCTGGAATACAATGGTAACAGAAGTTCCTCCATGGTGGTGGTGGTAACAGTTGTGATAGATGAGACGATGCGAGTGCAATGATCAGTGCGGCCCTGTGGGTGTCATGAGCTTGTAATCAGTGTCTGCTGCTACTAAGCTGGGGTCACTGGCGCCCAACTGCTCTTTTAAATATTAACTCCCTGTGTTTTGAGCTGTGTAGCTTTATGGCTTTTTGCAAGACTTGAGGAAGGACTGTAAATACTCCACAGAGAATGCAGCTCTTGGGAAGAAATGTGCTTGCTCTTCCCCATCGCTCTGCCTTATGCAGTTTGGGAAGGGTTTGCTCTTTGCCTACTAAGTGACTGTGCTGCGCTTTCCACTGCCAGGACTAAAAGAAGAACAGGGCCCGGGAGATAGCTCAGTGGCATGAGTGCCCGCCTGGCAGAGAGAGAGAGATGGAAATCTCCGGTCAATCATTAGTTTCAGTTTCAGACCTAAGCATTGTTTGTGTCTGGGCCTTAGGCCAGGAGGGACGCAGCCTTCACGGACTAGGGCAGGGCATAAGTGAATCAGCTATGCCACCTGCTCATTCAGACCCCAAAATCGATGTGCTACCCAATTTCACAGTGCCTTCCATTAGTTATTAACCTAACGCAAGGACAGAACTTGGTAGCCAGCTGACAAGAGGCAAGCAACAAGAGCTAAGAGAGAGAGAGCCACCCCTAAGAGTTCATGATAGTGCATCTGCTCCTGTCCTGTCCGCCACACAGTCAGCCTACATACATTCTCACCCTCAACTCTTAAGCACGTCTTGCCCGTTCGACGGATGAGGAAAGTGAAGTTTTAGAAGTAAGGGATTGGCCAAGCCTCTACACAACACGCATTCTTACTACAGCTGATGTAAGGGCCCAGCTATCCCAACAGGGGCCTGTGCTCAGCTCACCCAAGTCAGCTCTGCCTTGAGCTTGTTAGGAGCTCGGGCCCCAGCCCCATCCAGGAAGCACAGAGTGGCCTGGCTGGTGCCAGTGGCCCGTGGCTAACTCTGAGTCATGCCCACAGCAGGGCCACTGTGGAGATGCGTGCCCTTGGCCCTGGAGACTCGCATGTGGTTGGCCTGGAGCAGCCTGAACCTGGCATTCATCAGGTGCTGCACATGGCTGTTGCAGGCAGTCGGCGACTTTAGCAGAAAGAAAGAACCAGAAAGTGTTGTAAGAGCTCTTGAATTTGTTCAGTACTAAGAAATAAAAAGTAAATTTGCTTGGCTATTCCTGATGTATTTCTGGAGAGATTTTTTGATCGTAGGATTATATAACAGTGACCTTAGTGCCTTTAAAGTGTTGTGTATTTAATTTCTGGAGCATTTAAGGACACAAAGATTACTGCATTTTAGACAAACTAGACCCAAGAGACTAAGCACCTCCCTAGCTTATGTTGTTTAGTTGCTGTTGAACTCATTTGTCTATGAGACTTACATTTTTAAAGCCTTTAAAGAGTAAAACATTTGTGTTTGGCCACTCCTGAACACAGTGCTGACCCTGGTTATCAACAAAGTCATGATGACATGTTGTCTCCTTAATCGTGAAATTATTTTGTTTCTCTCAAAATAATCAGGGCCTGGATTTGTATCCCAAGTGTTCCAATATGTGAGTTTGCACCTGGAATGGAAAAAGTGGCTGAGGAAACAGCATTTAAAAAGAACCTCTCACACAGAAACGATGGGAGCCCGGGCCTTGCTTATTGTATACCCTCTGTAATTATGTGATCCACACGAGTGTACAACTTACACAAGGAAACCACGAGGCTCTAGAATAGGCTTTTGTTTGTATCAAACTGGGACCATGCCCTCACGGCACCACAGGCTCCTGTGTTCAGGTGGTAAATGTGTATCAAATACTCATCCACAGAGAGATGGACACCCAGCATGTGGCAGATCCACGCAAGGGAATATTAGTCAGCCACAAAAAGGAGTGAGACGCTGACTTGTGCTGCCACACGGGTAGGTCTAGAGGACCCTGTGATGAGTGAGGAAAGGAAGCCCTGCACAGAGGCTGGCGAAAGGTCTTAGTGACATGAGGTTCCCAGACCATGAGAATCTGGAAGCCAGAGCACAGGTGGGGGTCTGCAGTGGCCCTGGGGGGTGGGGCTGAGAGGGACCCCTTCACACGTGCTTACTAGTGGCCCATGTTTCGATACCATGAAAATGTCTTATAGCTAATAGAAGTGATGACCGTGCAACATCACGGGGGTACTAGTGGCCAGTGGGCTTAGTCTGTAAAATAGCTCATTTATATTTTGTTTCCACAAACAACAATTGGTACCATGTGTCCAAGGAATGTGTTCCCTGCTACGCAGCCAGGACCTAGCACTTGGCTCTGTGCACGGATGTCTAGCAAATTCCATTTGCGAATGGCAGTAAGATCTGATTCCACCAGGTAAAGAAAAAGCAATTTTTTTTTGAGAACTGGGGACCAAACTCAGGACCTTGCACCTGCCAGGCAGGCACTTGTGCCCCTGAACTATCTCCCCATCCTCCCACCCCCCAAAAAAGCAATTTTATAAATTCTACAATGATTCCATGGGGATAGTTGTCAATGTACAATTTTCCTTTGGTTTGAAAAGTCTCCCTCTGGAGCAAGGTGGGCTCCTGGTAGTTTTACCCATGTGCTCTTCATCCACCACAAATGTGGGCTTCTAGCACTGAATGACCCCATGGCTTGCATCCCAACAAGGAAAGGCACACAAATGCGCCAAGTTATTCACGTAGATCACGCTGCCATGGCTCAGCCCTAAATGTCCTCAAAGCCTCCCATGTGCAGAGGTGGGGTTTTGAAGATGGGTCGTGAGCTTCTGACTTCTTCTGTGGATCAATTCATCCATCGCTGGGACCATGGCTCATGAAACAGCTGCAGGGGACAGAGCGCAGGTGGGCCTGGCTGAGGGCAGTGGCTGGTGGCGTTGTCCTGGCGCTTCAGTCTGGCGGCTGGCCCTCCTCTGGACTTCCCCACTTCTCCACTGACCTATAAGGTGAGCCACTGCGGTGACTTCACCACGCCCTTGTGCCATGGTGTTCTTCCCACCAAGGCCACGTGATGGAGCCAGCTGGCTATGGCGGGAGACCTGGACAACCACGGGCCAAAGTCAGCCCTTCCACTTTGGACTTGTTTATGCCTGGAACTTTGTTACAGCGGCTGAAAGCTGACTGACACTCTGGTGATAGTTAATGTTTTTAAAATGGAGCAGGAAAATAATGTTAGGAAAGTTGTGCTCGCGGTAGATTTAAATCGGGTTTCTAGGGATGCCCTGCTTGGAAAGGTGATTTTGGAGCATGTGTTTAAGGAATCATCAGAAGATAGTGCTTCTCTTTCCCTGTCCCTGCCCCTGAGAAAACCCACATCCTAACCCCAAGGGGAGTGACTACAAACCTGTTAGGGACGACTGCCTGAACTGCAACCCAAACTCACCTAGGTGCCACCAAGTCCCAGCACTTCAATTAAACCTGAACACTAAGGTGTCAGTTTAGAAAAACAACGCATACATTAACATCTTTTGTTTTAAAAAACAAACAAACACGTGTGCCATGAGTTCACCAGCCCTGTTCTTGAACTGGTGGCTATGTGATCTTACACAGCACAGGGACTCCGAGGACATGAAGAGGGTCACAAGTCTTAACACAGGAGATCATCCCTGGGAACTCAGGTAAGTACATGGGCCACAGGCATCTGCACACCTTTCCCAGCCAGGCCAGACGGGTCGGCATCATCTCACTTCGAGGTATGGAAAGCACCCCACAAGCAGTCAGAAGTGGGCAAAGCAGAGACGTGGACTAGGCTCTGGTCCTTGCAGCGGACAGTACCACTCTCCAGCACCTTGCTTCTAGACCAGTTGGACTTGGAGTGGCTTCGGGCCTCCCAAACCATAAGACAGTAGATTGGTGTCTCCTTACTGCGGAATTTATGGTGCTGTGTCCTGGCTGTGACAGAAGACAGAGCAGTGGGACAGCTCTCATCGGAAGCGCAGTGAGACCCAGGGAAGCAGGGACAAGCTGCAAGGGAGGGCGACATCAGATGCATGGGGAGAGGAGGGTCGTGGGTGCCTTGAGGTCGGTGGGGCTGCGTGGCTTCCGTCAGAGATGGGTGCGGCTGTCTACGCTGACACAGGAATGGCCCTGTGTGTCCTGGTCTCAAGGGACAGCTGCACCTGCTCTGCACAGGGGAAAGGACAGGGCTGGAGCAGGAGGAGGACATGAGTGACCTGTTGATGGGCTGGCGTAGACGTGCACACAGCGTGCCAGCATTCTGTGGGAACCCAAAAGACACTGGCCTGGTCAGGTGTCAGGCTGAGGTGGAGCCGGTGCTGGAGTGACAGCTGTGAGGAGGACAGATCGGAAGCTAGTGACTGACCGTGCATTTTGACTTCAACGGAGATTCTGGCTTTGGGGACCCGGAGGAGGGCAGAGGGATCCTGTGCCCAGGCCCAACGGTGGCCAGAGAGGAGAGAGGCCCACATATGGGATCCAAGAGCTGGGGCTGAAGGTGAGGGGGCTGAAAGGCGGTGGCCAGGACTGAGGTGCCATGGCTGGCCCAAAACCCGGCGGTATACAGAGCCAGGTGGCGTCTGAAGGTGGATGCAGCCTTGCAGCACCAAGTGCCAGGAGGCAAGGCCTGGCCGCAGCTCAGGGACAGCGTTTCTAGGTCAGTGGCAGGGGACGGGAGTCAGGGGGCACTGCCTCCTGCCGTCCTCGTGGGAGGGAGGATGGAGCCCCAGGCCTGAGGTGATGCCCTAACCTGCACACCAGAGCCCTGTGGATGTTGGCTCTGCTCTTGTTTTTATGCCCCGCTGCACAACCAGAGCTACTTATGCGCTACCTTTGAACTCGCTAATGCTATTCCAAGCTCTCCTGCACAAATAAGCAAGCGTTCCTCTGAGAAGCACCGCAGCTGAACGCCTGTGAGACCGTAGACACACACATGCAGCCTCAGCCCGGGCCCAAGGGCTTCCTGGAAGCATCAGGTCGCCTCGCTTTTGTGCTGAGGCCTTTGTCATTACCTGCTGGAGCAGCATGGTCAGCGGCAGATGCCCGTGAGCCACAGGGGTGCGCTTGTTTCCTTCCTCATGACGGAGGGCTCTCCTCATCCTTGGCCCATTTTAGGCGAACACTTCCGTCGTGGTGGGAAGCCACTTGGCAACACCATTAGAAGTAAAAGAAAAATGCTGTTGTCTCAGATTTGCTAGCAATAAAATCTGGAAAATCATTTTTCTTCCAATCTATAAATAGATTTCCTTAATATTATTTCCTTTCTATGGGCAATAATGGCATATCCCTCCCAATTCTTCCATTCAAATGAGACCCAGAAAGGTCCTGATTTATAAGACAAATGTTATTTTATTTGGAAAAGGATGGTAAAGAAATACAATTAGACTTGAAGTTTTGGAAAATCCAATTTCAAACAGAAAATTTCCAAATACAGATCTAAATCATTGCACAAGCAAGTGATATCTCTAATCAGGGGGCAAAAAGTATTTTAAAAAATATCATTCTCACATGTGAGGTGCATGTGTCTGTAATCCCACTACCCAGGAGGCCAAGACAAGGAGAGGAAGGTTTCCACACAGGCCTGATGACACAGAACCAAAAGATGAAAATGAAAAGTGAAGCACATTAGTGCCATGGGGTTGACCTAGAACGCCTGGGGAAGGTAACGCTGACTTCATACCTTATGCCGACACCAAGATAAACTTCAAAGCAATTGAAGTTACGTCACAAAAAGAATTACTAGAGAAAATATGAATTAGTTCCTTTAAAGCTTTACATTAAAGAAAGCCTCTCTAACTAAACATCTAAAATCCATTTCAAATTTCTGATAACCCAAAGTATGGAATGTCCAGTCATTAAATAAGAAAGGACTTTATCAGCAAAATCAAAGGACAAATGTCCAAAAGCATTGCAGTCCATAGTAGGGAAGAATAAGCCAAAGTAAAACAATAACCAAACAATCAGTCTAAACAATCATATTGGCAAAAATTCAAGTTAACAATAGATTGTTGGCAAATCTACTGGGAAACCTACATGTGTACCAGAGTTCTACACATGTAACAGATTAATATAAAAAATAACTTCTATGAAGATATACTTGGAATTTTATCTAATTATAAGTGCTTTTATCCTTGGACGAATTTTGGTTTGCAGAATCTTCTGACAGAAGCAGCTGCAGGAGCGCCCCCGGCAGCTTGGCAGCCGCTTCGGCAATAACAGCGCCCTGGGTGCCGTGGCGGGCTGCTCTCGACTAGTCGGGGGACATAGCCAGGGCTGCAGCTCTGCACTGCGGGAAGGAAACGCCCGCAGCATCACGTGGAGGGAGCTGCGGTCTACCGCTCTGGGTGACTTAAAACGGCGCACGCTAGTGCCAGCGCTGCGTGCACTCTGGCGTCAGCCCGGGCCCTCCACGCACGCTCTGTCCTTCTCGCTGTAGGGTGGACACTGCCATGAGACCGCAGCCACGGAAACTGGCTGGAACCCGCAGCCGGGCGCAGCGCGGGGTTCTCAGAGTCTTCTCAAGTGGGGGCGCACTGGTCAATGTCTTGCTTGTGTTTTGCTTTTGGCAGTATTAAAAGCTTCTTTCTAAAAAAGAAATAAAAGGCAAAGAAAACTCCTAACCCCACAAAGCAGGGCACACACGGTCTGGTCTTCTGCTTACAGAGGGAGGGTGGCCAGCGTGGCCAGGGCAGAGATCTGAAGGAGTTCCTTAGTGCTGCTGCGGTTCTGGATCTTGGTCGCGTGAAGGGTTTAATCCATTCAAACAGGAGCTGAACACAGAGACAACAGGAAGGCGAATCCTAGTTTGCTCACGCGATCGGACCCTTGTGCCGCTTGGCTGCCCTGGGCTGGGTTTCTTAGTCTCCACTTTAAGTTCGGAGAACAAATCCTGTTCATCCAGTGTTTTCAGGGATACACAGGGGACAATGCTTTTTGGGGAGTAAAGGCCAGCGCAAAGTGTCTTTCGTTTTTTCTGCAGAAGAGTTGTGGGCTCAGGAACGCGCTGAGCAGGTAGCAGCCTCGCCCGCCCGGGAGTGCAGCCTCCCGCCTCACCCCCGTGTGAGCTCACTCATTTGCTCCGCCCATTCCGTTCACTACCGTCTGCTTCTCTTCTCCAGGCCAGAGCATGGGGACCGGGAGAGCCCTTCGCCTGTCCCCTCCCGCCGCTGCCACCCAGAGCACGGAGCTGCCCGTGGAGCACACAACCTGCCCCTTGCATCCCCTGGTCCCCAGGTCAGCCTCTCCAGGACCGCCATCTACGGGGAAGCCACAGAGTGTGAAGGCCAGGGAGAGACCAGGCCTCTGCTCTGGAGAACTAGGACCGTGGCTGCTGCCTCTGCGAGGGCTTCTGACTGTGGCCTCCACGGCACGCCCTGCTTCCAACCTGCGGCCTGGTCTCGGGCGCTCTTGACCCCGATCCGCTTCTAGCCTCCCTCCGCGGGTCTCTGCAGGTGGAGCAGCGCCTCCTCCTCCCACGTCAAGAGTCTCACAGTTGCTGTCAGGTCTTTATTTAAGCAGCAGCTCTGGGAGCCAGAGCCCGGCCCGGTCCTTCCCCAGGGCCCTGCAGGCAGCAACGCCATCCAGGGAGGCAGCAGACGTTCCGGGGGCCCCTCTAAGCGTTGATCCGTGCACCCATTTCCTGTATATTATTTCCCTCTCTGCAGATGGCAAAGCTGGGAAGAGTCTCACAGGCAGTTAGAAAGGGCCGGGCCGGACTGAGGCAGATCCCAGAAGAGGCAGCGTGGCCCGCAGTCAAGGGCGGCGGCCGGAAATGAGGCCGGGGGAGGAGCTGGGAGGGGAAGGCCCGCCCCACCAGGGATACACAGGGCCTCGGGGCCTGGTGTAACTAGCACTGCGCGGTCCGGTGGGCCTGAACAAAGCAGCCCGCAAGCATCAAAGCGGCCAGCACACAGACACAAGGGTGCAAACGTGCGGGAGCAGAGCCCCAGGCAGGCGGCTGGAGGAGCAGCGCGCAGCTGCCCTCACTGCAGCCCCTTCCAGAAACACCCCTGCTGTTTCCGATGCCCTGCATCCTTGCTTCTAATTGTTTTTATATTAGATCAATATTAGCTTGGTGACGGTACCTGAGATCCTCCGGGTTGGCTGCAGCTCCCCCCGGCTGAGCGGTGAGGCGGTCTTACTGAACAACATCCCTGAGACAAAGAGCCCCAGCGCAGCACACGTGCGGGACCTCCCCTGCCTGCCAGGAGCTTTCTCTCCGTAATCCTGTCCTCTCCTCACCTCCCATGCCCTCCTGTTCATTCCCTGGCAACCTGAGACCCGAGCTTGGCGCCTCTAGCCAGCTGAGAGCTGCTTCCCTGTGACACCCTAGAGGCCTGCGCTTGCCTGCCTGAGGGTAGGACGGCCAAGTCCCTGCGTCCCCTGTGCCACCTACCCATCGCCGGTCAGTGAAAAGGTAGCAGGCGGTGAAGGTCAGCGAACTGTTTTACAAAATCAAACCCAAAATACAGAATTTTCACATCAGAGTTATTCAGGTCCACCTCCGGAGGGAGCAGCCGTGAACTCTAACCAGCAGGACTGTTAAAACTACGTGCACCATGTCGGTTGATCCTGTCATAAAAATAAGAGGAACACAGCCATGCACCGTGCCAGACGGCTGCGGCTGTGGGAAGATGAGCCGCTTCTCTGTCTTCCCTCTTTTTCGTGGTGCTGAGGGTTGAACCAGCCCAGGGCCTGCATCAAGCCTGCTCTTTTGTTGGGACAGGGTCTCGCCTGTTGTCTGGTGGGGTCAAAAGTGAGACCCCCTTCCTCAGCCTCCGGAGTCTGGGATTACAGACCCCCTACGCCCCGCAGAACTGTCATCTCTACAAGTGTTGGAATCCAAGCCGCAGAAGGGCCCCACACCAGTGGCGCTGGGGTGCACAGCCACTGCCTCCTGCTGAGTACTGCCTGTCTCCCGCCCTGCTGGCAGAAGTGTCACCCGTGTCTCACCCTCAGAAAGAACAGCCACTGTGGAGCCACTGTGCCCTGCTGTGACGGTCCCACCCCTTCCGAGACTGTTCTGGGTTGCTCTGGGGATGGTTGGCCACAAACCTCCTTGGCCTCTGTCTGCATCCCTGCTCGGGGCTCCTCTCTCCCCTGCATTGAGCCGCTGCAGGGCATGAGCCCCTGCACTCTGCACTGCTTCCTGGTCCATCACATGACCTTGCACTGCGAGCTCTGTGAGGCAGGTGAAGCAGTGGCTGTCAGCGAGGCCCGGATCCAGCTGAGCCCTCCCCTCCCCCGGGAAGCGCCAATCCAGGTCACCCTCTCGCATTTGTTCCCCAAAGGTCCTGCGAGTCCTGCTCCGTGTGTGGACACAGTGGGTGGCCCTGGCTTGGCCTCTGAGCCTTGTCCCCATCTCCATCCAGCTGAGGGTGGGGAGGATGACTGAGTCCAAGCTAGGGACAGGGACCTGAGACATGGTTGAGGCTCACGATCCCCACATGCTCTCTCTGAGGTTTGAAAGTTTCTTATGCAAAAAGGAAAATTCTAAAATAATGTTTCCTGGGCCGGCGAGATGGTTCAGTGGTCTAAAGCTCCTGCTTAGGAGGGCTCAGGCAACTGCGGGGACTGCAGTTCGATCCCCGGCACCACATGCTGCGCCAGCGCCACCACCAGGGCAGGCTGAGCCAGCCACAAAATGAATAAATAAAGAAACAAACAAACACAACAAGCAAACAAATAAATAAATAAATAAATAATTAAAAAAAAATAAAATAATGTTTCCTGAGTTTATTGGCATCTTTTTAAAGGCTGAACATAGATGCTCAGTTATATACAAGGTAAGTATTTAAAGGATCATGAAAGACTGAGGACCTATGATCTAAATAACCTTTATCTT
Organism: Capromys pilorides; assembly: GCA_004027915.1. Classification (NCBI taxonomy): domain Eukaryota; kingdom Metazoa; phylum Chordata; class Mammalia; order Rodentia; family Capromyidae; genus Capromys; species Capromys pilorides. The sequence continues at coordinate 20,995 of PVKN010002863.1, forward strand.
GTGGATAAGAAGCCTGCATCCCAGGGATTATCCCACATTCCAAAGACGTCTGCTGGAAGCTGCCGCGATCACTCTCATATTTTCTGTGAACTTTGCAAAGTTTCTATCCTGAGAGACAGGATCCCAATCACAATTTTGACATTCAGTCACCAAGACAAATCACCCCTGTGCTTGGGTCCTGGCCACTCAACTCTCTCTGGTAGCGATCTCTGCCTCGAGTGTGCATGCGCTCACCTGGCCTCCTCAGGGGGTCATCCAGCACTGGACAGAGCTGGAGGGTATCCACAGAAACCAAATACAGCTCGGCTATAAATAATCCAGACAGGAGAGCCAGGGTCTTGCTGGTGAGAAGCCGAGGCAACCAAACTTAGGTGATGTGGTGGGCCTAAGCCCAGCCACTTGCAGTTCACAGAGACTGCAGGCCTGGCTGGCCTCAGGGGGATGTGAGGCCTTGGTGACTCTGGACACCAGGGCCTTCTGGGTACCAGCTCTATTTTCAGACACTGCATTCTATTTGATGCCATTCCAAGGGTCCTCGAATGCCTGGACACCCTCTCCCCCATCCCCTGTGGTCACAGGAACTGACCCACTCCCCCACGGAGCTGCAGTTGCTTTGGGGAAGGTTCGTGGTGGCTCCAGACTTGATTTCTCCTTTATGATCGGAAGTAGCCTTGTCTTCACCCCAGGGATTATTATGAAGCTGAAACTTGATCATGGCAGAGGGCTGTGTTCATGGAGACCCGAGGGTGTGGTTCCCATTTGTTTTTATAAATTAAGACTGCATTAATGAATAGGAGAGAAAGACAAACAGTACAGAGCAAATAAGGTTGTTGATTTTATTTCTTTTCAGACCAGAATGTTTGAGGACCTTTTCCAAGAATACTATAAATCCTCCCACACAAGCCCAGCGAGTGCCTCCTGATGCCATTTGGAGGTTCACTGGGTTTGGGAAAATTCTCACCGGTATGCCATGTTGGATGCAGGAGCTGCCAAAGCCATTCTTGTCCTCCTCCACCTTTGACCCCAAGATTTATGTTTTTTCCTTGTGCCTCTTACTTCTTCTCCCATTCTTTTTTTTTTTCTCTCTCTCTCTCTCTTTCCTTTTTTCTGGCATGGTCTTGATAACTTTCTGACAAATATCCAGTTTCACTTTTTTATAGCCACATGTGCCCTCCTGCAGCAGGAATAGAGGGGAGCAGCCTGGGGGAGAGTACCACCCACACACCCCATCTCCTAGTGACCGTCACTCCTCCTCTCACCCCTCTCCGGTGCAATCTGTCCATCTGTTCAGGGGGACACGAAGGGTCACTGCGTGGGGCCACAATAGTTGTACTAAGAAATCTCCCAGTTATGCAGGGACATGGGGGAAAAGGAAAAAAGAAAAAAAACAAAAAAACTGCATGAACCAGAAACTGCTGCCAGCAATGACCGTTGCATCCCCCAGATTCATTAGAGCATCTTGCTTTGCATGTAAGTAGGAAAACAAGCCAACCCCTAAGCCAGCCTGTTGAGCCCAAGTTGACATTTCAGTGGAAACTGAAGTTGGGCATCAGCTGTGCCACAAAGCTGGATAAAAAGTAAAAAACTGGCGATAAACAAATAGCTGGTGAGCCTTTTACCCAAGTCCAGCCTGTGCTTTGATACTGAAGAAAAGATAAAAAAAAGCAGAATGATGGGGTCTCTGTGATATGGCAGGAGAGGAGACTGCACAGCATGCCCGCTTGGGGTCGGCCCGCCAGCCCTGGAAGCTAGTCATGCTCGTTTGTCTCCAAAGCCCACCCAGCTGCCTCTGTCCGTGCTTTTATCCTGCCATGTGCCCGCCCATCTGCCCATGTCTCTGTCTTTCTCTCCATCTATGTCCCCTCATCTATCAACCAACATGGAGATAGCCTGTTTCCTTCACATATTTTCCCTTTTGAGTGAAGCCCCATGAGAGAGGAGATGTGATTGTACCCTCTGCTACTGTCACCTGTGACAGAGTTGATAGTAAGTAATTGTCTCCTAATGAAACAACGATGCAGAACAACACAGCATTAGGGTAGCTCAGAGAATCTGTACAGACAGAAGACCGCATTAGCTGTGCCATGAGAGACAAAGCTCAGATCGCTAGGAGGAATAGAGTGCTCCGGGCCCGGGCGCCCAACACCCTGGCGGCAGGGCCACGAGTGCGGCTGTGTTCTGGCTTTCCGGTAGGTCAGGGAGGGCTCCAGGATCTGTCTGCTCAGATTTAGGCAGAAGACAGTCGGGACTGTTTCCTCCATTCACAGATGTTGATGCGATGCAAACTCAGCCTTCATGTACTTCTCTTAGTTTCGTCACAAGCCTGCTGCCTGAGGCCTCTGTCCCCGGAGTGAGTTCTCATGGCCCATTAGAGCAAGTGACTCCGTCTGTGCAGGTCCAAGCAGCCCCTGCTGTGGAGGCTGTGGTGTCCCCAGACCACCTCTGGCCCTCAGTTCTTCCACCCGGGCTGTGCTGTACATGCAAGGATGTTGGATGCGTGCGCTCCCTCCTGCCCTCGCTAAAACCAAGCTGGTGGTGAGGTGATTAACACAGGACACATCCCGGAGGTGGGCGCTCTTCTTCTACTTGTGTTTGTTGAAGACCTGGGCTCCTGGAACAGGCCAGGCTTCCCAGGTCCTCGCTGAAGAACTCCGCAGGCTTATGAAAGAGCTGGAATTAGAATCCCAGGGCCAGTCATTTGTTACTCAGGCAAGGGACCTCACAAATAAAGAGCTGTGTTGTTTCCGTTGTTCTGAGACGTGCCATCGCTGCCAGGTGCCCATGTGTGGTGTGTCTGACTACGTGTGCTCATCACTATTATAGGCAGCAGCTCTAGTGTTACGAATCCAGAACAGCGCAGGACAAGAGCGATGTGGTCCGTGGATAGAAATGGGGCACAGCTAGTGCTGAGCTTGGGCGGCTGGGGCTCAGGCCAAGCGTACCACCTTCCCTGCTATCTTTCCACTCAGCCTGCTGCTAATTTTTCTATGAATAAACACTCCAGTCCTCATGGTAACCCTAGGGAAAGCACAGAGGCTTTCACCCCCTTCATGACTCTCCTTTTTGCTTTCCCTTACTCTGGCCATCTCCTCGATCAAGGTTCATCTTGCCCTGTACTCCTCTTACACCATCTGATTTTCCTGGTAGCTTTAAGCCACTTTCCCTACAATAATTTGCCAGTGATTGACCAAGCAAAAGCCAGGTCCGTGAAAGGCCAGTCCTCTGTCAGCAGTTCCCTGAGGGCTCAGCTACCTTGCAAATTTCTTCCGATGAACTTACTGTGCTCTTCTGGAATCGCAGCCCTGTCCCGCGGGCTGCACTGGCACTGTGCCCGTCCAGCAAATGACTCCACAGACGCCTCCAGCCCCCACAGCCTGTGCACCTGCCATCCACCCAGGACTTCAGAGCACAACAGAGCTGCTGGGCCGCAGGTCAGAAACCTGCTTTGCTCTGGATCTGTTCACGTGAGTCCAACTGCGAATGCGGCAGGAGAAGAGAGCCATCCCTGTGTGTCCCTGGGCTGCCAAGTGCATCCCACACACCCTCTCTGCAGTGCTTCTGTCAGTCCAGGAAGCTCCTCTGTCCCCTCCAGAGGATGCCCAGGAGCACCTGCTCAGCAGCTTCCATCCAGCTTCCTCTCCTCCACCTACGGTAGGTGCGATCAACCCTCCCATAACAAACTTATGACCTCTGTTGTCTTAGCTGGGGCTGCAGAGCCAAGTTCCAGAGGCCGGCTGTGTTTAGACACAGCTGCATGGTGCTGCAGGCTCTTCTCCCTGTGCAGAATCACCCAGGCCAGCAGCACATAGAGGCCGTGAGAACACTGCAGGGCAGCCGACGCTCATGCCACCTGAGTTGTGATCAAACACCAACCCCAGTGCGAGGTGGGGCCTGTGTGCAGGGTCACTGTCTGGTGAGCTGTCCTCCCACCGCACACCTGTGGAGAGAACTCCGCAGCCACGCTGGGTTGGCCACAGGCTTCAGCTGCTGGGACCACGAGAAGGGCCAGTCTGTGTGCTCCCACAGACCTGCCCCTGGTGGCCATGTGATGTGTAATGCAGCAAAGCCCACTGCACTCAGCCAGATGCGTTCTTGCACAAGTGGTGGCTGTTAGTGGCTGCTAGTGGACAGTCTAGAAATGCTGGCACTTGGGGACTGGGTCACACTGGAGACAGGAAGTAAGGAGAACAGAGCCCGGCTAGACCCCACCTTCCTCCCTGGGATGCCTACGTGACCTGCATACACTCCTCCCAGCTCCGTGGCAATGTGCTTGGCTCTCCCTACCCCACCCCTATACCTCCTTCTGCTCAGCCCTGCCCACTGCCCGACACTGGCTCAAGTTCCATGTCCTCTGAGAAACTAAGATGGACCTGTGTGACCTGGTGTGGACTCTCAGCCTCCTACGCCATCCTGGCCCCTGTCACCTTGTACTGAGGATGAACACATCTTGTCTGTGCTGTGGACTCTTCAGGGCTGAGCATTAGTAAACAGCAAGCAGTGTGGATAGAGAGATAGCTCAGCGGTCTAAAGTGTCTGCTTATGCAAGCTTAGGCAGGTGCAGGGGACCATGGTTTGATTCCCCCACACCACATGCCATGCCAGCCCCACCCCGAGGGCAGGCTGAGCTGGCCAATAAATAAATAAACAGGGACTGGGGAGATAGCTCAGGGACATAAGTGCCTGCCTGGCGAGTGCAAGGTCCTGAGTTCAATCCCTGGTTCTGCCAAAAAAAAAATAAATAAATAAACAAAAAGAAGCAGCTGTGACCAGGTGTACACAACAGATGAAAATTGGTAAGGTCTTTAAAAGTGTGTAAAGTGTCACAATCCTTCAGTATTTCACAATACTCTTGACAAACTGGCTCACAAACGTCAGCCTACGGCACTGAGGGGCGCTCTGCTTGCTCATGTTGGCAGCACCAGCCTGCGCTTTCCCTTCCCCTTGGTGTCTGTGCATCTCACCTCCCACACAGGCAGCATTCAGTGTTTCCCAAGACTGAAGAGGAGAAATGGAGCTGTCCTGAACATGCCCCATGGGAGCTCTTCACTGGGGGGTCATCAGCACTGCTTCGGGTCTCAGGGCAAGACCAAACCCACGACGGTGTCCAGCCCCTGGGAAGCCTGGAGCCTGCCCTGCCTGTTTGGGCCCGGAAGCAGCAGAGGGCAAGCTCTGTGTTTCCTTGTGTATAACGGATGACAGCTTTTCTTCTGGTGAAATCCGTGCTCCGCATGCTTCCCAGACTTGAGCTCCCTTGCATCTAAGATCTTGGTGTCCAACAGCAAACAGTGGCAGTGGCCCAGCGTAGCCCCTGCCAGCGTGTGTAGAATCCTACCCGATGCACCCTGTTATAAACGGGCCTTCATCACTCACACTTTCACATGTCCAGCAAATGCATGTCGGGCACTGACTGAGACCCAGTGCTGTGCTGTCACCAGGGCCACATGGGTTCATAAAGCTAGTGATACTCAAATAATGGCTGCTGCCCTCCGGCACAAGTGCAGAAAGCACAGCCCAAGCCATGCGTGGGTATTACCTCATGCCCTCTGCAGCCAGCTGCGGGGTGCATTCTGTGTCTCTGGTGTGTCAGACACCAGGACTCTGGTGCTCTGGGCCAGGACTGAAGGGCAGAGCTCACCAGCAGCACAGCCACAGCTGGTACCTGGCCGTCTTGAGAGGCCCCACACCCAGCGAGCAGGCATAGCACCCATCAGTGTCACACAATGCCACAGTCCCCAGACAGGGCCACAGCATGAGCAATAACCACTGCAGGGACGGGAGGGGATAGTGACTTGAGAAGTCACACTGAAGTGTGTATTTTTAACCTGACAACTTGGGAGTGTGGGGTGCCAGAGGCTTCAGTGAATATTAACTGACTGTGGTTAATGCTAAACCGCAGCCAGTGCAGCTGCACCGCATGACCCTGCAGCCACCTTAACCCAGGGGAGTCTGCGAGTAAAGAGGTGGCTGCGTCCAGTTGTGTCTGGATCCCATCTCCAGACCGCCACCTGGAAGCGCCTTGCATTTGACTGTCTTCCAAGTGAGGAACTGGACCAAGCAAGATACTTGTTTATCCTTGGACCACGCTAACTGGTCACCTGGAGAGGGGTGGGCAGGTAGCCACAAGTGTTGTCCCAACTGTCCCGTGACTAGGAGGAACTCGAGATAAAAAAAACACAGCTAACGCACTGCCTGGCACTGTGGGAGACAGTGAGGAGAAGGGCTCTTTGCCCCCTTGTGTGACGCAGCGCTTTCTGGAAGAGCCAATGGCTCTGAAGTAGTGGCAGGTGCTCTCCAGCAGATCAACACGTTAACAGATGCTTTGTGGGACTTTGACCAGCACAAAGGATCCATAGGAATTTTATCAGTGTCATCAAGTACGGTAGATCTTGAAAGAGTAAAAACTGCAGTGCTTGGACATTCATCATGTATGTTTCCTGCCCTACTTTGACCTGCAGCCCCGGCTCCTGCTGACTTAGCCATGGCGGCTCCCCACAGGCTGAAAACACGAGATTGCTTGAAGGGTGGGCTTCCTGGCTAATTTATTAAGATGGTTTCTGAGTTATACAATATTCCCAACCCAAAGGCCGCTCATGGCTGGAGAAAATAATCTCCCTTTTAATTAACACGGAAACAAGGATCAGCCAGAATTCCAAGCCGTACAGCCGCAGTGACCTGGTCGTAGACCTTAACCCAGTTTCCATGAGCTCGGAGGTGACCTCCAAACCCCACTCTGGGTTTAGGTTTTGTTTAAAGTACTGCTGGGAGAAGAGCAGCTCCTCAGGTCACCCATGGATGTCCAGTGCAGAGGTGATAGGAGGGACCTGAGGGGTGCGTGGCACGGACAGCCAGGCTGGCTCTGGCCGTCGGCAGGAGCTGCCGTGAACCTCCAGCCTTGTGTCTGCAGTGTGTCCCTTCTCCTGAGGAAACAACGTTCACGCAGGAATTCAGGAGCTGGACTAACCACTGACCTGAAGTTATATTGAAGCCCTGGGCCCCATGTTCTTTAAGGAGACATAGCAAACTGAAGAAAACACTGAAGCAAGCCGGGAAGACACGCCACAACCACAGGGCCACGCTGAAGGACTGCCACTGAAGGAAAGTCAGATTTGTGTCAGTATGGCCAGACTGTCCACCCACTGTGCAGGCTGCCTGGTGGTTCAAAGCAGCCAACTGCAGAAAGAGAGCAGGCGCGCCTCACCTGAGCCCCTGGGTCACCCAGAAGTGTGGTCCCAGCGGGGCTCTTCAGCCCTGGCATGGAAACCTGCACTTGGAAGCCCTCAGTGAGCTGCCGCACACAGAAACCAGCGCTGACCACTCCAGACTTCGCTCACCCAACCAACCAGTCAGTGGAAGTCCACAGCTACTAGGGCCAAGGGAACAACGGCCGCAATGGCAGGGCAATGACAGTGCGATGACAAGATTGAATTTTAAGCTTATTTTTACACTTCTGGGTTCGCGGCTATTTTTCCTCCTGCCCGCTTGTTTTGGTGACTGGCATGCGCTCCCAAGTGGACCGCCCGGTCTGCACTTTCCTGTCAGTGGCTCCTGAGATTCAGCAGTGACTGTGCTTCACTGATTTTTCTCTGCCGCTATCTCCCCAGCCCCATGCCAGAAGCCAATTCTGAAAATGTGAGAGCCGCACTCTGAGACAGTGACAGAGTTAAGGCTGGTGATGCCGACACTCTCAGATGCATCCACTGCCTGCTGGGATCCTCTCTGGACCAGAAGAAGCTGATAGACACTGAGCTCTGAGGAAGGGCGCCTTCCGAAGTGAACTGGTCTTGCCACAGACGCCTTTGCTCTGGCACGTGGGGCGTTTCCAGAACTGCTCACATCTGAGTACGAGCTCACGGCACCATGCTGGAGTGCTCGGGCGAGCAGGACTCCATGCGCGCCTGTGGGTGCCATGTTTGGAATCATACCTGACCCATTCCTTGGGCAGGCGGGTGAGTCAGTGCACCACACACGCGTGCACACTCACAGTTCACATGAGCACTTCACTACAGGAAACCAACACTGCAGCCGCACGCGTCTCCACCTGCACTACGCAGCCCAGCACGCTGCTGCCCCCGTGGAAGCTCTGGACGCTCTCCTCTCTTGGCCCTGAAGTTTGACTTCAAAGACATTGAAAGATGTTTCACTGAATTTTGGGTCATGAGCAAACCTCATTTTAACTCATCTTTACTTTAATTTTCATGCCCTGGACATAATCCAGCACTGGCCTCAGGAGGTTGACTCTGTCCTGGGAACTCTGGCAGCAGGCGAGGCCATGGTGGCCCAGACATCGGGGCTGTTTCTTATGTGTTGCTTTGAAGCAGAACCAGAGAATCCTGCCCTGGAATGGTGGGGTTGTTCTGGGAACCCACATGTGTCATGGTTTCTCCCGAGCGCAGTTTCCTACACATAAAATAAGGAAACTAGACTTAGATGAGTGCTGATACCCATTCCAGTTTTAAATGACTCTTTTTCAATCAATGTTTATATTTAGATTGTCCAAGGAATGCAAAACAGACTGTTTCACTTTAAAATTAACATAAGCATATCACATTTCAAAAACTTCACTGTGGATGAATAGCTGAGCTGAGATTTTGAAAGAATCCTTCCAAGTACTTCCTCCTATAGCTAAATCCAAATGCCTATCTAAGAAATTTCACTTTTGAGGAATGTAGCTGGAGAAATGGTTACATAAGGAGAAGCAACAAGACGCTGAAGGTGCTGAGGACAGGGAGCTCGAGACCCTAACCCTCGGCTCTGGGTACTGCACCACTGCACCAAGTGCACCAGGGAAGGGGTCACTCCAGGGCCACTTGAAGGTCAGAGACTCAAGCAGCAGGCATAGAAATGTTCCTCTCGTGCTTGCCTTTTCTGTAGCAGTCTTTATGCTGCGGAGCAGACAGTCCTGACTGCAGCAGAAGTGTGAGGTAGGCAGGCAGGGAATGCCTCATGGCAGCGTTTCCCGGAGGGCCCATGAGGGTCTCGAATGCTTGCGTGCCAGTCCCGGCTCCCTCCCGGACCTGCTGCCTTCAGGCCCACAGGCAAGAGCCTAAGTGCTCTGCAGTGCAGCTTTGCACCCGTTAATTGGTTGCTGTAGGGCTCAGGAGAGGGCGTGTGGTGTGTGTCCTACAAAAACTCAGCGAATGGCAGCTATTTTATTACGGTTATGTCTTCAAACTAGAGCTGCTGCTGAGACAGGAAAGCACTTGGGCGCACAGTCCTTCCATTTATTTATTTATTTATTTATTTATTTATTTAGCAGTACCAGGGATTGAACTTTGCATTTGCAGGCGAATGCTTATTCCGCTGAGCTATCTCCGCAGCCCTGGCCACACATTTCTGAGGAGAGCAGCAAGCAATTTCCTGGTGGCCGACGACTGGTGCCTGGGATCCCCTCATCCCCTGAGCTCGAGGCAGGCGCTGGAGGCCGTGTGCCTGTGGGAGGCCTGTCATACTCACAGACGCCTCCCCTTCATGGGCACAGTGCCTGCAAACCTCCTGCCTCTTGCTGGGACAGCGAGGGATCCAGGCAGCAGGTCACACAGCTCTTCCATGACGGCAGGCGCTGCTGGCTGGCTGCCCTCAGCCCTTTTCTTTGTGGGTTCTTTTCCTTTCATGGGGGTGGTGGACATGCTTCAGAGCCTTGAGACATCTGAAATTAAGGTTGCATGAGTCCCACTGGGCATTCTAGAGCTGCTTGCATGAAATGGACCTCAGATGTTTGCTAACATAAGCAACAGTTTAAAAATGCTGGCAAAAAACTTAAATTGGCATTAAATGTTTATTACACTTTGCTAAATAACAGCAAGAATCCTGAAACACCGACATTTTTATTGAAAGGAACCTTAAAATAAAATGACTGTATTAAACCAACACTTAACACCAATGTGTGGGCTCCCTCTGCTGGACCTCAGGCCTGTGACTTTTGGATAGTTGGACCTCACAGGAACCACTGGGTCAGATGACAGCCCCTGGGGGTACAGCAGAGGTGGCATCTCGGTCCCACAGTGTGCCAGACAGAGGGCTGGACCTGTTGGGATTATATTCTTGGCAATGTCAGAAAGCAGGAGCTTTTATTTTAAGGAGAGACAGCAAGGTTTTGCTTCAGTTTCTGTTTTCAAAGAAGGCACAGGTGCTCTTCAGAGGGGGGATCCTGTGCAGCAGGGGGCCTGTTGCCAGGGCAACCATGTCCTTCATCTGAACACAGTCAGGCCGGTACTTCCTTGGGAGACAAAAAGAGATGGGAAAATGCTGCTGCTGCAGGGATGCACCATGCAAGTGTCCTGCTGCTCAGAAGGGCTGCACGAGGGGAGAGGACCGCTTGTCCTGCTGTGCAGAGTCCTGTCTCCCCAGTGAGCACATTCTGGTCAGGGATCCGCATCGCATCCTGCACCTGGAAGGCTTGTGTCATTGCTGAACTTGGAAGGAGATGTGAGGACAGAATGTTCCCCAATAAAATTACAAATTTTCTCTTCCTAGAGCCATAAAAGATTCATCCAAAATGCTATAAAAATGTTACCCCATTTAACTTATGGAACATTCTTATAAAGGTTTTCCCATTCTTAAAGAATGCCCAATGACCCTGAATTTAGTTGCTCCATTCAGAGATGGTTGCAGGGTGGCTATGGTCATGCAAGGAGTACCAAGTTCTGCTCAGAGGTCCGCAAGGTGTTGGTTGGGTCTGCTTGGCTACACGAAGAAAGCGCAGGAATGAATGCTGTCCTGAGGCACTCTGCAGTTCACTGAGCTTTGCATAGCGAGATGTACAGAGTTAAGGATGTAAGAGAGAGTACACCGCCTCATGAAAATAAGACCTCGACTGTCAAGTTTGCGAACTTCATACACCGTTGTTTTGATGGTGAAATTTCTAAGCCCATAATAAACTGGACTCGTGGGTGTTGACAGTGGCTCCATACCAAGCATGGTCACCAATACGCAACCATGTGCAAACTTACCACAGCACCTCTAGTAAGGTGACCAGAACTCTGTGGTGACAAGTCTCCCTGGGAAACTTCCGGGCTGCTGCTCCCTCACTGTGCTTCAAGAAGCCAAGCGCACCTGTCCTCCGAGTCTTCCCTTTGGAGCTTTCCTTCTTAGCTCGTTCGGGCCAGAAAAGCATGCAGAGCTGATCAGGCAGAGGAAGGCGTGGCCGCTGCTTCACCCGCCCAGGTTCCATCTGTCCAGCACCCAGGACTGCGTCAGTGGGGAGGCCATGGGTGAGCAATGGCAGGGGGCACAGGACGTGCGCACGCAGGGGACACACATCTGGGGTCGACCCAGCCGAGCTCCCCCAGGCATGCTCCGGCACCTCTACTCATGGCCTCTCCTGCCACAAGCATGGTGAGCCCGAGCCTTCCTGTCCCCGGGCTCATGCTCTGCCCATGCTGCCATCCGCTCTCCAGCCCCCCACCTCTCCTCCCGTTGTGCTGCATTTGCCCTGACTGCAGTGTCCCACTCAGTTTCGAAAGAAGCTTTGTGGCTGATTAAGTTGGAGAATGCTCTGTGGTCTCTGGAGGATCTTTTGGGAGAGTTTAGGCGGGCTTGGCTTTGCTTACTTCAAAAGTTTCAAAGTTTTTGGGCTCCTACCACCATCTGCCCATAGTTGCACAAGCTTTTGGATCTAATCAGCAGAGGATCCAGGCTTCATCCTGTGTGTATGTCCCTGTACCTCCACCTGAAGGGCTGAAACTATAGGGACATAAGGTATTGACAGATACAAAATAAGCTGAGCTCAAATCAAACCATTTAGTAGGTCCTTGCCTTGAAGGAAAAAATACCAAGGGGCTCATGATGCAAAAGCCCTTGCTTCAGTCTTCTCTACTAAGAAAATAAAAGATGATAGGTAACAGGGTGACAGCGCCAAGAACTCCGGGGAGACGCTACCGGGTAAAGTGTTCAGAGAGCTCATGTCCAGATTTCTTACGTAGAAACTGGGTCTCATTTCTCCATGCACTGCACGTGGATTTAGTGGTTCTCTGTTGGGTGCTTCTGATTCTTCAGGTGCAGGAGGAGCCCCGCATTCAGCAGTGGGGAAGCCTCCCGCCCACACTCTGTCTCGCTGATCACTTCTTCTCCACCCACCACAGGCTAAAACTGTGTGACATTATATTTACTTTTCACCCTCTGTCACCCCAATTAGAATGTAAGCTCCCCAGTAAGGGCTCTGCCCATCCCACCCGTACTTCGTCACAAGCGTCCTGAAAGCCGCCGTGATGCACCCTGACCCGCCTTCCCTGGTGTTGCTGAATGACTTCCCCAGCTGCAGCTCCAGGCTTCTAGGCCCAGGGGACCGGCAGTACTGGCCCAGCTGCCAGGACTGTGCAGATGCTGGAGATGCACTGCGTGGACAGCAGTCACATGCCATACGCACCCGGCCCCAAGGTAAGGGAAGGCCAGGCACCCCGATCCCAAGAGCTGTGCCCACCTCCTGCACCAGTGTGTGGGGGATGGACGGGGCTCTCGCAGCCTGGGCGTCACAAGGCTCACGTTCTCAGAGTGAGATTCAGCCCTCTGTGTTTCCCACTGGGCAGACAGGTGAGCCCTAGAGGACCCAGCCCAGGGACCCTCCTAGGATAGCATCCTACAGGCTGGCAGCTACGGATGCTTCATCCACACAGTGCTGGGGTCTATACCTCTCTGTGCCCTGCCTCCTATGTTCAGCAGGGCTGCCAGGAGCACTGGTGCGGTGCATGTGGGAGATCCAGCCCCTGGCTATCTCCGGGGTCACAGCACTCCTGGGACAGGCAGGCAAAGCCTGGGTTGAGATGTGTGAGGGGGCGTGGAGCTCCAGGCCCAGCACTGGACACGTTACCCAAGATAGGAAGTGGCAGCCTCCCGGGGCGCCTCAGCACGAGACACAGAACTGGTCTGAAGGAAGAGGTGCCCTTGTGGAAGCACAGGCTGAGTGCGGAGACACGCGAGACAGCAAGGGTGCCGCTTTGCTCGCGAGTCCTGCACAGCTGCCGCAGCGTTGGCAGCACCGCAGCTGTGTGATGGCGTTGAAATGAATGCCCGTGTCACGGGCGCTTCGGAACCCGAGGCGGCCGGCTTGCTGCAGCTGCGGGTCACTGTCGCAGGGGAGCTCTTACAGTCGAGGGTCACAGGAGGAGCAGCGCAGAGTGGGGAGATCGTGCATGGACTCGCGGTGCAGCCACACAGGAGGCCATGCACAGAGGGGCGAGGCATCCAGGGCCCAGGTCGGGTGCTGTGGACAAGTAGGGGCCGTAAGAGGCCCCAGGGCTGCTGCACAGGAGAGCCTGGCCGTGTGGACAGGAAGCTGGCGTGCCGCGGGCAGCGGGCAGGGCTGGGGTGTCGGCCTGTACAGAAGGGAAGGGTGTGACTCCTCTAAGCGTAGGGGCAGGAACTCCCTGAGAGGGGAAGAAAGAAGCCAAGGAAGGAGGACTCCGCACACCTCCTGGTGCGTTGCCTCTCACGCCTGCTGGAGGGTGACCAGGCAGAGGCTCACATGGCAGGTGCATGGTGAGGAGGGCGTGGACGCAGCAGCGCAGGAACCAATGGCAGTGCAGCCCACAGGGAGGGGGCGGGGTGGGCCACAGCCTAGGGTTAGAGCTGGGGCCGGGAAGGGGTGTGGACTAGGGAGTGAGGGTCAGGGCTAGGGCCTTAGGGTTGGGTGGGGTTAGGGTTACAGTTAAGGGGTTTCTCTGCAGATTCATCTTCCAGAGACAGCCGAGGTCAGAAATGCCAAGGAGGTGACACCTAGGAAGAAGCTTCTTTGGTTGTCCCCTGACTATGAAGAGAGCAATAGAACACCGCAAGGAATTGAAGTCTTCTGTCGCCCAGAGTTCTCATAGGGAAGCCCCAATGCCCAGTGCAGGGCGGGTGGGGGGAGGGGTGTTGTGGGACCGGACAAGGCCAGTGGAAGCTGCAAGCGTGGGCCCTGGCCCAGCGGGGTCCGCGCTCTGGGGGAAGACACCTGCTCTGCCTCCCAGTCTCCTTCTCCTCAGCTCATGAGCACGATGTGGAGAAGCCAGGAGCACTCAGGGCGATAGCAGCCCCCACCAGACCGCACCCTGTCAGCATCATGCCGCACCCTGCTGGCACCATGCCGCAGCCTTCCAGCTCCTAAATGGTGTGAATTTTACTTTTTTTTCCAGAACTGGGGATTGAACTCAGGACCTTGCACTTGCCGGGCATGCACTTGTGCCCCTGAGCTGTCTCCCTGGGCCCCAGTGGTGTGAAAATTAATGCTGCTTGCATAGCACAGGCTGAGCCGCTTGGCTAGGGCAGCTCAAATAGACCAGAAAGGGGATGAAGGCAGTGGGACCAGTCGGAGCCTGTGCTTCCGTTTCACCTCTCTGGTGCCAGCGGCAGTGTCACCATGTCATGGCATAGAGTGAGCACAGTCAACTTGGGCACTGGCTTCTTGTCCAGGAGACATTAGAGAGTGGGTCAGTGCAGCCTTTGCCGTGGGCCCTGGGACACTGGCCAAGGGAAAGGTGACCTAGAGGTTCCTGAGATGGTGTGGCTGCTCAGATTCCTCTTTCAGGGTCCCCGACGCTCTGACCAGCGCTGCACTCAGCTGTCCTCTTGGCTCCAGGAGCAGGGGTTTCCCAGGCTCCCGTAGGGCACACTCGCAGCACCTCCGGCTCCTGCTCTGCTTCTCCAGCACCCGTGTAGCCCTCTGCCGCTGCCTCTCCAGGTGGCCATCAGCTCCTGTGGCAGCTCCAGGTCATGCTCTCTTCTGCCACCCTTGGCCATCCTGGCCCTGCACGGGCACCTTCAGGAGTCCTCAGTGCGCCCTCTTCACACAGTGCATATGCAACCCCTTAGGAGCCGTCTCCTCCAGGATCAGCATGGGCCACCAGCATGGGCACCTGTGAAGTTCTAAGTTCTGAGCCTGGCATCCAAAGAACCAGGCTTCTGGCAGGGGAGCGCCATGCCACGGTCATGCATGGTCACGCTCCTGGTTTCCAGGCATCCCCACAGGGCTCTGCTCCCTCTGTCATTCTGCTGAGATACAGGAGCTTCGGTGAACTTGTCAAACATCTCGTGGCAGAGCTGAGGTAGCAAAGAAAGCCATCAGCCCTTTCTGTAGAGGGCAGACTCAGAGAACCAAGCGCTGAACCCGGGCACTGAGCCGGCCCCTGCATGCCAGGTAAGCCCTGTGCCTTGAGCTCCAGCCCTGGGTCGTCAGTCTTTCCCTTATTGTGTCTCTGCAGCCCTCCAGGCTCGTGCACAGGGAGGGCCAGTGTTTTGTGTAGGGCGCTGGGTCTGAGGCTGGTTACACAGTTAACCCCAGCAGCAACCAGCCTCAGTGTCTCCCAGGAGGTCAGAGGCACCGGAGCCCACGAGGCCTGAGAATACACGCATCCCAGTCCCAGGAGCGGCAGGACAGGAAGAGCACTGATGTGGAAATCAGGGGTCTGCTGTGAAAGCGGTGAGTGTTAAAGAGCCAAGGTGGGGAGGGGGAAGGCACGCGGAGGAAGTGGCACGATTCTCTAACAGCGCCAGGCGTGGAGGAACCAAGAGCTGCTTCAACATTCCCCAGTCTATGCACATTAGTGACGCTGGCACCGCTGCCAACTAGGGACCGCAGGAAAGGAAGAGCAGTTTTCTGAGAACCTGTGCCAGGGCTGCCTAGACTTGGCAGAGGGGAGATCAATGATGGATGCACATGGGGGCCCAGCAAGGGGCGGACGAGTGCAGGGTGGTGACAGCCCTGGTGATCAGTGACAGGTGCATCAGGGCTCAGATGCAGACAGCTTCAGAGTCAGGAGTAGCAGCCTCCTAGAAGACAGAACAGGACAATGAGGGAAAGAAAGGCAGCTGGAGGCGACCCGGCACACGGGAGGGGCCCAGTGAGAACCATGCCCTGTGTCTGTGAGGGGATTGTCCTTGCTCCTGGACGTTCAGGTCACCAGAGGACACAGGAGGCAGTGGAGAAGCAAGAAGAGAAGTGGTGATAGATCCGACGTAGACCCACGGTTGTGAGCCCACGTCAGTGTCTGGTTACTGGGAAAGATTTCCTGGCAGCCGCAGGGTGGCTCTGGAGCCACTGTCTCTAGGGCCCCGGGCAGGACACTCGGATCGGACACACTGAGTTAGGAAACCACAGGTCCTCAGCCACAGGCCCTCGTGCTGAGAGGATGGCTATACTTCGTGGCTCTGCCCACACGTGGTCCCAACTGTGGAGCCCAAGTAGCTTTCCTTACACTCACTGTCATTGTAACAGAAGCCAGGATGCTTTGTAGCATCATTATGGCAGCTAGGGTAGGTAGAAATATCATAGGCATCCAACAGGGCCGACTCTTGAGGTCAGTGCAGAAGACAGCCATGCTGGAGTGCATGCGCAGAAGGCTAGGCTTCGGGAAGAGGGGAACCACTCACCACGTACTTCCCCTGGATGCACATTCCACATAGGCCTCGATCCTCTTGGAGTGGGGACCAAACCTTACCCACCCTTCCAGGAAGGTCCTTGTCTGCCATGTGCACTGGCTGCGTGTGACTTCTGCCCTCCTTGGATCCCCACTGACTCAATGTTTCCCTAGTGACTCCACTTATGCTCTTATTGGTCGACCATGTTTTGTCCCACCTCACACTGATCCTGTGATTTGCCATTGAATCAGTATTGCCTGAGTGACTACACTGGTGATCTTATTGCTGGTTATAATCCTGTCCTGCTTAAGTCCACCTCACCTTGTAGCTTTGCTCAATAAACACCCTTGAGAAATGGGACTGGGGGAAATCCACCTTCCAGGCCCCCTACTGTCCCCCTCACATAGGAGCTTTTTTGTCTCAATAGATTCTTCCCATTTTGACCTCCATTTTTCCTAGAGTTCGCTCCTCGATTTTAGAGAGCACAAAATCGCGTGTCGCACATCTAGCAGGGAGGGTGGGCATCTCTCCTCCTGGGAGGCTTTCACTCCGCTGCACTCCACTGCTTTCAGACCACGCACTGCCACCCGGCGATGGTGCTGTGAGGTGGACAAGGCCCACACTGGCCCTGTCTGCTCTGCACCCTGGCTGCTCACCACAGCAGCACAGACAGAAGAAGGGACACCCTCGGCTTTTCATTACTCACCACAAATGCAGCATCTGAAAGGAGAAAAAGACCCTGAGCCTCAGCTCCTGGTGGATCCATGCACATGAGCACTTCCTAAATGCAGAGCACAGAGGGGGTTAGGAAGCATCCTGGTCCCAGCATCACCTCTGTGGAAGCGGCTTCTCATCCTCTTAGATGAATAATCAGATATTTTGATTCAGGATAATGATTACAGTGCCAAGTTCCAAAAGCTTCTCTGAGATCTCAACTGACGTGGCTGTGCTCATGCTAATAATCAGGCAGATCTGGCATTACATAACCCTCTTCCAAGCACTCAGTCAGGCGGTGGGGTTTCCCAGACCCCTGACACAGGGAACAGGCAAAGGCAGGGGCGCTCCAGTTCACTCCTTGGCTCACCAGCTTCTCCTGGATGGGGGAGGGACAGCCTGAGTTGTAAGAGGGTCATCATCACAGCTGCCCTGGCAAACCCCCAACAAGGGGATGTGGACCCCAACATCCGGACCATGTGCAGTAGAAGGAACAGATCAGGGCCTTCAATAGCTGGTTCTCCTCTTTCACTGCCAAGGTGCAACTCCTGGAGTAGTCACACAGATGCTGGAGGCCCCTGTGGCCTGGGCAGCGTGGACAGCGTGGTCAGGGGCTATGTCAGCAACCTTCGGGCTACTGCTCACATGTGGAGGGAAGCTCAGCTGGAGGTGGAGTGGGGAAGCATGCAGGGCGGGCGCAGGACTTCAGAGATAAGCTCAAGGATACAATGGGCAAGTGCAGAGACAGAAGCGAGTCTGTTCTCGCCAAGAAGGATGCAGATGAAGCTCCTGTGAGCAGGGGGAGTGCAAGGCTGGCCTGGAAGGACCAATGGACAAGGTTGATGTCCACAGCCTGAGCATGAGAGGAGATCCATGAGCTGTGGCCTCAGATCTGGAGCACACCTGAGTGCTGTGTATGGACAGCACCCTCCCCAGACCTGGACTGTACCATCACCGAGATCGAGGCCCAGGATGAGGAGATCAACCAGGCTGGGCTGAGGCTGAGAGAGTGTGAGGTCAGGTCTGAGGGCAGCTGCACCAGCACCAGGAGCCCAGGAAGGACTAGCTGGCCCTGGATGTCGAGGTCCCTGCTCTCCACAGGCTGCCACGGGGCAGGGCCACAGGACAGGCACATCCTCAGCAGGCCACCACGGCCACGGCTGGTCAGGTGCTGAGCCCACTCTGGGGTCCCCAACTCTGGCTTCAGCGGCTCTGATGGAACCATGGTGGTGGGGGTCTACGGAGCCCTGAGGTGGGAAGCTGGTGTCAAAGGGAAGGGTGCTCCAGCCTCCCTCCATGGCCCTGGAGCCTGGGACACCACTGCATGGGGGACGCTGGGGACAAGAGACTCAAGGAGGCTTGCCGATCTCTCAGCCCACCTGGAAGTCACCTGCCCAAGTCCTCCTCTCCACCAAGATCCAGCTCAACCGCTTTCCAATCAGAGTTGGTTTTGCCAGAGAGAGAGGGAGAGGGAGGGAGGGAAGGAGAGAGAGAGAGAGAGAGAGAGAGAGAGAGAGAGAGAGCAATTCTTTTTCATATGCTCTGCATTTATATTTCATTTTACTTCATTCATTCATTCATTCATTCATTCATTCATTTTTTGTGGAAACAGGGATTGAACTTAGGCCCTTGCACTTGCCAGACAAGCACTTATTCTATTGAGCTGTCTCCCCAGCCGCTACTCTGCATTTTTAAAATTACCTGTCATTGTGGCTGGCGCATAGTGTGGCTGGCATCGCAGACCCCAAACTGCATGGGTAGCTGGACCATCTGAGAACTTTCTCTGCTTTTGCTTGCTTTGTCCTTCAATTAACACACTAACCCGTGCTCTAAGCCATCTGCTGGTGGGGCAGTGGCTCCCATGGCTGAGGTCTAGGGACCCTGAGGGCTGTCACGCACCATGGGCTGATATGAGTGGGGCGGTCTAGGTGCTGCCAACCCCCACAGGAGGTGACAGGGAAGAACCTGCCTGTACGGTCCTTGGGGAAGCTCACCTGCTGCAAAGCGACACCCTCAGCTCTGAACTGGCAATGTGTGGAAGGGCCTAGCACACTTGCTTGGGGAAATGATAGCTATCCTGTGGAGCCCAGGAGCCCACAGATCCCAGGAGCCCACAGAGCCCATGAAGCCCAGGAGCCCACGGAGCCCAGGAGCCTCGCA
>PVKN010002864.1:0-11753 GCA_004027915.1 Capromys pilorides
AGCCACACAAAAAAAAAAAAAAAAAAAAAAAAAAAAAAAAAAAAAAAAAAAAAAAAAAAAAAAAAAAAGACAAAAAAAAAAAAAACAAACAATATTTATTGGGAAAGGGCTGGGGAGAATAAGTGCTTGCCTGGCAAACGCAGGGTGCATAGTTCGAGCCTCAGTACTGTAAAGAAAGAAAGAAAGAAAGAAAGGGGGAAAGAAAGCTTCTGTCCAAGAGAGGGACAGAAGGGGGAGCCCTAGTGGGTTACTTGGGAAATTGCCTTTTTCAGTGGTCTTATATGGCAAAACCATGTGATGAGGCAGGCCTAAGGTGAAAACCATGGGAACTCGCTTAGGTGGGTATGAGGTAGAACAAAACTACAGTCAACCAATGAGGTTACAGGCACCATTGCACAAGTAAAATTGATTAAATTGATTAAATTGGAATCAAATGGGGAAGCAAAGCACGCAGCAAGCCAGCATATGGAATAAGGCTTTTTTCTGTTGGGGTTGGGTTAATGACTTTTGGGGCTCTTAGGTAATTGATACCTATTTAGAATATCAGTCCCTGATACACATCCTTAAGGAAGCATGGGGCTGCATTTCCTTACTCTCTTGTCTCAAGGTCCGGCCCACAGCAGGGGTGCCTGCATCTCGCAAAGCTGCAAAGTCACCTTGTCTTCCATATTTCTCCTTGAGGGCCTGTCCCTGTCTAACTGCTTATAATATTTCTATCTAATTTAGCTGCCTACAGTATTAACATTAGACATTTCCATTCTTTTTAATGTTTTGCAACCTCATAAGGCAAACTAATATTTTGCTCTTGAACATCTTTCTTTCTTTCTTTCTTCCTTCCTTCCTCTCTTCCTTCCTTCTTTTATTGTCTTTTTGAGACAGGGTCTCGCTATGCAGTTCAGACTGACCTTGAGCTCACTTTTGTATCCCAGGCTGGTCTCTTTTTTTTTGTGGGAACAGGATTCGAACTCATGACCTTTCGCTTGTCAGGCAGGTATTTGTGCCACGGAGCTATCTCCCCAGCTCCAGTGAGTAACTTTTTTTTTTGTGTGGAACTGGGAACTGAACTCAGGTCTCCGGGCTTGCTAGGCAAGTGCTTATTCTACTGAGCTATCTCCCAGCCCCCATCTTTTTTTTAATTTTATTTTATTTTTAAGTTTTTTGCAGAACTGGGGATTGAACTCAGCCCCTTGCGCTTGCCAGGCAAGCGTTTATTCTACTGAGCTATCTCCCAGCCCTAAACATTTTATTTTATTTAATTTTATTTTTCTGAGACAGAACTTTTCTATGTAGTTCAGACTGGCCTTGAACTCACTATGTGAACAAGACTAGCTTCATTTTATTTTGACCATTTGATTCTTTTCCCTCTAATTTGAAATGTTCTCTTTGTCATAGTTCATCAATGTATTCCGAGCAGCCAATATACGTGAGGTCCTTAGTAAATGAAGGAATGGTCTATTTACTCCTCCCCTCCTCCTCCTCCCTCCTCTTTCTCCTCTTCTTTCTCCTCTTCCTCCTCCTCCTCCTCCTTCTCTTCCTTCTCTTCCTTCTCCTTTTTTCCTGGTACTGATTATAGAACCTACAACCTCAGTTGGGTGTGGTGGCACATTCCTATAATCCCAGCACTTGGGAGGCTGAAACAGGATGATTGCCACAAGTTTGAGGCCAGCCTGGGCTATATAGTTATTTCAGTGGCAGCCTGGGCTACATAGCAAGACCCTTCTCAAAAAAACCAATACAAAAGAAAAAACAACAACAACTCATAACCTCATGTTAATTACACCACATTCTCAGCTCTCCTACTGCTCTTTTGAGGAGTTTCTAGTTTGGGCAGTTGACTGGGTTTTGACATAGTTAATGGGAACACGGAGACCTAATGAGATTTGCCTCCTCCTACCCTACTGTGGGTGACCATGTTCTTTCTTCTTGCTTCAATTATGACAGTGTTCTGGGCCAGGGAGATAGCTCTGTGGCACAAGTGCCTACCTGGCAAGTGCAAGGTCATAAGTTTGAACCCCAGTCCCACACACACACAAAATTATGACAACATTCCATCAGTTTTCTCTATTTTGTAATCTTCAGTTTCTACTTTTATGCTAAAGTCTTTCACCTAGAAGCAAGTTCAAGTTGCTCCTTTTTCAGCTATAGCGTTATTCTAGTTGTTCCTTTATTCCCTCCATTGCCACTGTTTCCCCCTGGTATTGAGTATTAAACCCAGGACCTTTATACTGAGTTATAGCGCGCTCTCTCTCTCTCTCTCTCTCTCTCTCTCTCTCTCTCTCTCTCTCTCTCTCTCTTTATTTTGAGGGACCAGGGTTTGAGCTCATGACCTTGCACTGGCCCAGCAGGCCCTTGTGCCACAGAGCTATCTCCCCAGCCCCCCCTCTTCCTTTATATTTTTGAGACAGGGTCTTTCCAAGTCACTGAACTGCTCAGGCTGGGCTTGAACTTGCCATCCTCTTGCTTCATACTTCTTTTTTTTAAAACTATCACTCATTGTGCATGAATTCATTTAACTAATATTTATGGAGAGCTTTCAGTCAGGCCTGATTCCAGGGTTTAGCGAACATCAGCAGATGAAAACCATATAAATTCCTGCTTCCTTGGCGCTCCATCAGATTCTGTTCACTCCACATGACCTTCTAATCTGCCTTCACAGTTGCTTTGCATTTTTCTTCTCAAGGTTGACAATAACTTCAAAAATGTTAAATTCAAGTCTTTCTCGGTCTCTCTGACCATGTTGACTCCTTCTTTCCTTAGCATCCTTTGCTCTTCTGACCTCCACCCCTTCCATTTTCCTGTTTCCTGGGGTGATGCACTGTATTTCCCTTTCTCCTTTGTTTTCAACTCTGTTGCCCTGGTCCTTCCACTCCAAGCCCAACTCCTCTCTCCTGTAAAGTACTACCCTGTACCATAATCACTTTGATGTCTATTTGAACCAGCTCTCTGTTGCCTGAATTATATTCCATGAAATAGAAGTGCTTTGTGTTCAAAAATTGCTGTGATCACATACTTTTGAGAAATTCAGGAGTAAATACTGGGCTTCTCTGTGGCAGGATTTCTCAGACCAATAAATACGCTGAGGTGAATGTCTGTGTTGGACTATCTACAGAAGAAATGCAATGTTTCTACTGTGTCTTTGATGACAGAAATGTATTTCAACATTTTTTTCTCCCAAGAAAGATCATTTTTTCTTTTTCTCTCCAATTTTTAATTTTTCACCCCTGCCCCAATCTCTTGGTCCTCTTCCCATTACAAACTGAGGTTTGAGCATTGTAAAATTTTGTCTGAAGGGGCTGGCGAGATGGCTCAGTGGTCTAAAGTGTTTGCTTAGGTAAGCTTAGGCAACTGCAGGGACCACAGTTCAATCCCCGGCACCACATGCTGAGCCAGCCCCACCCCCAGGGCAGGCTGAGCTGGCCATAAAAAAAAAATTTGTCTGAAGAACAACATTTAAGGAAATATACTAGACAATAAGCTCTTGAATAACTTAGACCTTACTATATCTATTTGTTTATTTATTCCCTAGAAAACTGTGAGGAATATTTTGGTCTCAGTAGGTAGTTGATTCATTTCAGTGAGTAGAGGTAAAGTTGAAAGCAGATACAGGGATGAGGATATAGCTCAGCAGGCACAGAGCCTGCCTGGCAAGCTCAGGGTCCTGAATTCAGTTTCTGGTACAAAAAAGAAAAGAAAAGAAGGAAAGGTCAGGAAAACATGGACCATGGGTAGGAATTTGTAGGAATATGTAGTTTAGTTGGAGACAAATGATAACAAGGGCAACTATGGACAATTCTCCATCAACACATAGGTAACTGACTCTTAAAAACACACACTACCAGAACTAACTACAGAAGGAATAGACAATCTGAATAAACCTGTAACAAATGAGTAGATTAGATTAATAATTAAAAAAGAAAAACTGTTCACAAAGAAAAGCTCAGCCCAGGCCCAGATGACTTCCCTATTGAAATTTTTTCCCCCAGTGCTGGGGATTGAACCCAAGGCTTTGCCACTGAGTTACATCCCCAGAGCTTTTTTATGATGAGGCAGTACCTCACTAATTCACTAAGCTTCCTGAGCTGTACTGAACTTTTGATCCTCCTGCCTCAGCCTCCCAGAGCGTTGGAATTCCAGGTATGCCCATCAAGCCCAGTGAATTCTAACAAACATAGGTATGGTAGGTTTCATCAAGCCTAGTGGTGGAAAAATTCCTACTTAACCCTTTCAGGAAGGTGATTAGGAGAGGAAAAGAACACAGTCAGGGAGGATTAAGTTCCTCTTTTTTCAAACAAAGATGCAGATCACCTAGATCACCTCTACCGCTGAACTAGAACCATGTCAGTGTTGATCTGCTGGGTACATGTTCTATCCCACTGACTGTTTGATCAGACATTGACTATAAGAGCACAAGGAAGTCTAATTATCCTTAGCAGAAATGGGGTATCAGAAATGGTTGTATATATCCCAAGACCAAAAGTTTCCAGCAGCAAGGCCTTAATGCCACCTACCTGTGTAGCAACCAATCTGAAAGTAAGGTGCACTGATATGAATGAGGCAGCTCATTGTTGCTACTGGAAATTAGGATTACTTTAGCTAAATCATGGTCCGTAGCAAGGAATGAAAGCTACTCAGCAAACTATGACCAAAGCTCATCTCAAACCATAGCCATCAGCATAATCCCAAAGTTATCTTAATATGAAATCTCCAAGTGAACTTTCTCTTCATACTTTTTTTTTTTTTTAAATTTACATTACGGCTATCTCAGCTTGCCCTGGGGGTGGGGCTGGCACAGCATGTGGTGCTGGAGATGGAACCTCGATCCCTGTAGTTTCCTCAGCTTGCCTTAGCAGGCGCTTTAGACCACTGAGCTATCTCACCAGCCCAATACTTCTCCTTTTTTTTTTTTTCGGGACCAGGGTTCAAACTCACGACCTTGCACTTGCCAGGCAGGCACTTGTGCCACAGAGCTATCTCCCCAGCCCCCTCCATTTTTAATTCATAAAATATTTACTGCAACATGAGCACAGGGACTTTCCTTATTTCTTGTGGACATTGCTTTACCTCTAAAGATATAAAAGCTATTCAGGAGGCCGAGACAAGGGGATTGTCAGCTGGGTAGCTTGCACTGAAAAGATTGCACAACTCTGGGTGGAGTGGGGTCTGGCATTGGCTGGCGATCAGTGGTAGTGGACAGACTCTGATATAAACCTGCGGTGGCCTTCAGAGAACCACAGTGAGTAGTGGGGGCCACTAGAAGAGCTTTCTTTTCTACCTTTCACTCCCCCACACAATTTTCAAAGCCTAAAGAAATTTTGGGAGCCAGCCAAATAGCTCAGCAAATTAAGATTATTATTATTATTTTTTTTGTGGTACCAGGGAACAAACTCAGGACCTTGCACTGGCCAGGCAAACACTTGTACTGCTGAGCTAGCTCCCCAGCTCCAAGTTCAGCAGATTAAAGCACCTGCAAGCAGGTACAGAGCCCGGGGATTCGATCCCCAGGCCTGCCTTGCCAGCCGCACTCCTGGGGCGTGCTGAACCGGCAATTGAGACTGGGCATGGTGGTCTGTGCCTGTAACCCCAGCTCTTGGGAGGCTGAAAACAGGTGGATCACTACGAGTCCGACCTAGTATCGAGACCCACAACACCCTGCAGACCCTTCCCTAAAATACAAAAGAAAAAAAAAAGGAAAAAATTTGGAGTTGGTATGATTAATATGTATGTTTTACCATGGGGAGTGGGGGAAGGAAGCTCAAGGTTACTAGCTAGCAGTGGCAGCATCAGGAAAAGATTCCAGTGTTTCAAGCTCCTTTCAGTATATCGTGTTACCTCGATCAGATGGTGTTGTTTCATTTAATTGAATGGGTACTCAAGTTAATAGAAAAGTTTCTTCTAGATGCTCTAATTTAAGGAAAAACTTTTGCACCATATATTTTGTCTAGTGAGTAAACTTCATTTGTAAATTAAATTTAGGAATCACTTTATGTTGCATAAGTTTGAATAATTTTTATATAAAAAGATACTTAACCTCTGTTTTATGTAAAATATTGTGCTAGTGTAGATTGTAAAATGGGCCATGTCATCAATTCACTGGCAATGTTCTCTCTCAAAAAATTTCAGTTATTTTTGTTTAAAGACCAATTATTGGACTGGGTGTGGTGGCACACACCTGTGATTCCAGTGCTAGGGGGTTGACAGCAAGAGGATCACTACAAGTTCTGGGCCAACCTGGGTTAAAAAGTGAGTTTAGGGCTGGGGAGATAGCTCTGTGGCACAAGTGCCTGCCTGGCAAGTACAAGGTCGTGAGTTCGAACCCTGGGCCTGAAAAAAATAAAATAAAATGAAGTGAGTTTAAGGCCAGCCTGAACTGCATAGTGAGACCTTGTCTCAAAAGACAATAAAAGACCATTCACCAACTTAATGCTGTTATTTTAAGGAAACTCTGTTTTTACATGATATTTAGTTTTCTATTGGAGCATCTTCCTTATTCTAAATCTTTCTTTGGGAGCTGGGGAGATAGTTCAGTGGAATAAGTGCTTGCCTGGCAAGTGCAAGGTCCTGAATTTGATCCTTGGTGTCACCAAAAATATATATAAATAAAACAAATAAATCTTACTTTAATGTATAACTCCACTGATGTAACTGCCAATAAAAGGTGTTCAATTTATTTATTTAAATAGTTGGTGCATGGCTGAACTTCCCAAGAGGATTTCCTAAACTTCCTACGAATGTCATATCAGACAGTGTTTACTGGGGACCTGGGGAGATAGCTCAGTAGAAAAGCACTTGCCTGGCAAGGGCAAGGTCCTGAGTTCAATCCCTGGTCCCATAAAAAACAAAATAAAACAAAACAAAACAAAAAAGCAGTGTTTGCTATAGAAACAGATATAACACAGACTTAAAAACATATAAGACTTGACAAAATTCGCTTGCAATGGCCACACACAGAATTGGGAGAACAGGGCTGGAAAGACAGCTCAGCGGCATAAGCACCTGCCTGGAAAATGCAAGGTCCTGAGTTCGTTCCCCGGTACCCAAAATAAATGAACAGAATTGGGAGGAGGAGGAGGAGGGGGAGGAGGAGGAGGAAACATGCAGAGGGTATTTGCACACTGGAAGCTGAAGGATCAAGTCAAAGGTCTGAGCTTGCTGCAGCATCTTGTGTGAGTCCATATCAGGCTGGTGGGTCTGCGCTGGAAGCCAGGAGATGACATCCAAGATAAAGCTGAAAATGGGCAGTGCTCAAGAGACAGAAGCAGATCTGTCCTTCACGCCCCCTTTATATCATGCAGGTGAGAAGCCATCTAGGATATGGAATTGCTGAGCCAGTGTAGTTGAAATTCTCTTACTGGAATTGACACAGTCATTCATCACAGATATGTTCAAAGACTTAGTTGTTTTCCTTCAAGTGTTAGGCAGACATCAAATATAAAGCTTTACGATTTAGTTTGTCAAAATTGTACAGGAGCCAGGCATGGTGGCACATGCAAGTAATCCAGTACTCAGAAGACTGAGGCAGAAGGATGACTGTGAGTTCAAGGCCAGCCTGCCCTACATAGTGAGATCCTCCTCAAACACACACACACACACACACACACACACACACACACACACACACACATCCATACCAGAAATTGGTACTTTGCTTCCCTAGCTGCAAGTACAAAATCAAAAAAGAAAGAAAATTCTAACAGCTCCAGGTAACATATTTTGTTTTTGTCAAAATGATGTTAAGAGCCGTTTTTTCTTTTACAAAAAGCTATATCTGTATATTATAGAACAAACTAACAAGTACAAATGTCCTAAAAAACACTTAAAATTTCACCACCAGAGACTTCATAATGTGATATGCAGCTTTTTAGACCTTTTTGCAGGAGATGTATAAGCACACACACACACAAAATTTTTTACTTAAAAAAGCCTTCTGCTTTGGCACCTCTACAGTATTTAACACACACAAGCCTCAAGGCTTTTAGGCTTTTTGGAAAGAAAATAACATATCATTAAACACAACTCTTACTTTGGAGTTTGTGCTATTAATCTCTTTTTTAAAAAAAAATGTTAACATTTTGGATTTACGTAGGTGTAAGCTTTCAGATTTCATTCATTTTAAACTATTCTACTTTGGTAGAAAGAGGCTTTCAACTCCAGGAAACATTTCTAACAACATCTCAGTGTAAGAGTGAAAGAAAGGAGGAGGCAGAGTGAAACTGGTTGATTTCTAAAGAGCCTCTAGGGTTATTTCTTGGCTATTTATCATATATAAGCAATAAGATTTGATTCTATTAGCTGTGAGCAAAAGTTGTGTTTATGAAGCCTTGTAAGAATTTTCTATTTTTCTCCTTGTTCCTCTTCTCCTTGTCCTGCTCCTTCTCCTAGTCTTTCTCCTCCTCTTCTTTCTTCTACCCTTCCTCCTTCTCCATCTCTTTCTTCTTTCTTTCCTGTACTGGGGATTGAATCCAGGGCCTTGTTACTAAGCTACATCCCTAAGCCTTTCTGTTTTTGAGACAGGGTCTCATTAAGTTACTAAATTAGCCTGATTGGGCTTAAATTTGTGATTCTTCTGCCTCAGCCTTTCAGAATGCTGGGCATTATCTGCTATATCTAGCTGTGTATTTTTTCATTTTTTATTTTTGTGAACCAGGGTTCAAACTCATGACCTTGCACTTGCCAGGCAAATACTTGTGCCACTGAGCTATCTCTCTGGCCCCAAAATTTTCTACTCTTTTTCTTTTTTTTTTTTGCGGGACCGGAGTTCAAACTCACAACCTTGCACTTGCCAGGCAGGCGCTTGTGCCTCAGAGCTATCTCCTCAGCCCCTGTGCATTTTTTAAAAATAGAATTTATTACTATCCTTATTGTTGCTTTTTTTTTTTTTTTTGTACTGGGAATTGAACTCAGGACTTTGCACTTGGCGGGCAGGCCCTGTACTACCATTTTCCTAATTATTAAAAAAAAAAAAAAATTGGGCTGGGGAAGTGCAATGTAGCTTTGTGGTAGAGTGCCTGCCTAGTATGTGCTAGGCCCTGACCTTGATCTCCAGTGTGGCCCCCACATGTATTTCTAATGGAAAACACACTAAAACATTCACGTATTAAAGCTGTTTCTACCTGTTCAGAGTTGTTTCTAGTAAATGAGTACATTTCTGGAATGAATCATTACACGTTCTATTAATAAGTTAAGAAAAACTGTACTAGAAATTAGCTGAAGTGGAAATAGTTTTTGTGTCTCAATGATAAGCTTATTCATGTCTGAGATGACACAGCTGCTTTTATTGCCAAGCAGGCTGCACTAATATTTAAGAAAGATTAAAGTAGAATATTAAAAATAGTAGTGGGCCCGTGGTATAACCCAGCAGGCTGAGCGCTTG
Organism: Capromys pilorides; assembly: GCA_004027915.1. Taxonomy (NCBI): domain Eukaryota; kingdom Metazoa; phylum Chordata; class Mammalia; order Rodentia; family Capromyidae; genus Capromys; species Capromys pilorides. The sequence continues at coordinate 9,371 of PVKN010002864.1, forward strand.
CTTAGGTAAGTGCAGGGGTCAGGGTTCGATCCCTGGCTTCCCATGCCGTGCTGGCCCTACCTCCAGGCATGCTGAGCCAGCCATGGAGTCCAGGTATGGTGGTGCATGCCTGTAATTCTGACACTAGGGAAGTAGAAATCAGGAGGATCACTACAAGGCTGAGCTGTGTAGTGATACCCTGCACAAAAACAAAACAAACAAACAAAAAACAAAAGCAGTAACCACCAGCAGGAAGTCCAGGTGTTCACGCTGAAGTCTCATCTCAGGCTCCGGCCTGCAGTTCCCTGACTATCCTGGTTTTATCTAAGTGCCAGGATGTTGTGGCTTGCGTCTAGCTGTCTCTCCCCCGCCCCGCCCCGCCCCCCAAATCTCATGTAGCTTTTTCATAGGTAGGAGGATCTAGTGTGTGTGACACTGGGATTGATTCAGCTAGGATTAAGGGCTCTAGGATTAAGGGTGTGAATGCTACTCCCCTATCCTGGGTGAAATACAAGGACCAGAAAGAGGCTTGTTTGTCACTTGTCGCTTGCTTGCTTTTGCTGTCCTCTCTGTTCTCTGTAATGCTCCTCTGCCGCAGAGCCAGGCCACTATGGACCAAAACCTCTACAAACTATGAGCTAAATAAACCTTTCCTCCTTTAACTTTGGGTCTCATATTTTGTCTCAGCAACAAGAGAAGTAACTATGACATAAAAGTGGTGATTTTGGTTGTTAAACTAAACCTTGCGAAAGAGCCCTGCTGATGGAGAGTGTTGGTGGGAGTCTCCTCCCCTCCGAGAAGGGTGCTAAGTATGTGTCCTGATCACATTGCTCTAAGATTTGTGGTTTAGCACATAACTGTTTTCCTTTTTGCTCAAGATGTGTTACTGTCTTTATGATTGCTACTACAAGAAAATATTCTTTCGGAAAATGTAAGTTTTTTTTTTTTGTCTTTTTGAGACAGGGTCTCACTATGTAGCCCACACTGGCCTTGAGCTGGCACCAATCCTCCAGCCTCAGCCTCCCAAGTGCGCCATCACATCCAGCAGAAAATGTAAGATTGTGTCGCTGTCCTACAAGTGAAAGCCAATCCATCAGTCTTATTTGGAGGCCTGTCGAGTTTGCCATTATCGGAGGGCTGTTCAACTGACGAATACAGACATTTTTGTGTTGGGTAGATGTGGCAATTGTGGGTTTAAGTATCCTAGAAAACTGGTTTTCGCTAGGTGTCATTTCACAGGCCTGTGATCCCAGCACACCCAGCCTTGTTGCTTTGGTTTGAGGCCATGCAATGCATTACAGCAGTGAGCTTGTGCTAGAAGAGGCCTATTTATCTCATGGTGGTTACGAAGCAAAGAAGGGCAGGAAAGGCTGAGGTCTCAGTCCCCCTTCAAAGGCACATCCCCAGAGACCTATCTCTCGTCTACTAAGCCTCAGCTCCCAAAGATTCCACTATCGCTCAACAGCATTACGGTTGGGAGCCACGCCTTCAACGTAGGGGACCTTGTGGGACCTTCATGCCCCAAACCACTCACAAAGCTTCCACTGTATATGTTAATGACACGTATGCATAAAAACATAAAATTTGCTGGGCATGGTGGCACAGCAGTAATTCCAGCACTTGGGAGGTTGCGGCAGAAGGATTACCATGAATCTGAGACGAACCTGGACTACATAAGCAAGTTCAAGGCTAGCCTGCACTACATAGCAAGACCCCACCTTAGAAAAAAAAGAAACACAGCCGGCAAGATAGCTCAGTGGTCTAAAGTGCCTGCTTAGGCAAGCTTAGGCGACTGTGCCAGCTCCACCCTCAGGGCAGGCTGAGCTGGCCATAACATAAATAAATAAAGTTAAAAAAAAGAAATAAATATTCATTCTGGATGATTTTTAAAAACAACTTTATTAGAGTATTATTTACATAAAATTAAACTATTTTAACTGTACAATTTAATGCACTTAGATAAATGTATGCTCCTGCATTTTGCATGAATTTTAGAGATACTGTTTACATGGCCAGAGATATAGCTCAGTGGCAAAGTGCCTGCCAGCCAAGCAAGCACAAATTTGAGTTCAATTTCTGGTACAATAAAAAAAGGACCAGCCAGATAGCTCAGTAGACTAAAGCGCCTGCTTAGGCAGAGCATGGCACTGGGTTCGATCCTCTGTGTGCAGTGCCGGCCCCTGCCCCCAGGTTGCACTGACTGGGCATGGGCCTGTAATCCCAGCGCTTGAGAGGTTGAAAATAGTAGAATCACCATAAATCCAGTCTATGTCATGAGATCCTGTAGACCCTGTACTAAATAAATAAAAAAGAAAGAAAATGGTTACGTGAATTAAATCCTACCCAAGTGACATTAGCACTTCTCAGTACCCTGTTTTTTTTTTGTTTATTCGTTTTTTTTTTT
>PVKN010002864.1:21755-40392 GCA_004027915.1 Capromys pilorides
TTTTTTTTTTTTTTTTTTGCAGGACCAGGGATTGAATTCACACCCTTGCACTTGCCAGACAAGCACTTATTCTACTGAGCTATCTCCTCATCCCCTTCTACATTATTATTAATGGCAATAATATATGGAAACTACACTAATTTTTGAAATCTGTCCTGATTATTATTATTATTATTATTATTATTATTATTATTATTATTATTTATTTATTTTCTTGCGGGACTAGGGTTCGAACTCACAATCTTGCACTTGCCAGGCAGGCACTTGTGCTGCGGAGCTATCTCCCTGGCCCCTTTTTATGGCTGGCTCAGCCTGCCTTGGGGGTGGGCTGGCATATCAGGTGGGGCCAGGGATCAAACTGTGGTCCTGGTGGTTGCCTAAGCAGGTGCTTTAGACTGCTGAGCTATCTTGCTGGCCCCTGTCCTGATTATTGAACATTTAGGTTGCTTGACAAAAACAACGCTATGAAGAATATCCTTGTAGCTAAGTTTTGCTTGTATCTTTAATAATTTTTCTAGGATAAACTCCCAGAGATGGGTCACAGATATATATCATTTTGAGAGCGTGGATCTGTATTTTAGGTTGTCTTCCAGAAATTGTTCCAGTTTATAGTGCCAGTAGCTGAATATGAGAAGTTAGTATGCTATTAGTTTAAAAACCATCCTCCTGGTAACAAGCTTAAGACTTTTGGGGATAGGTTCATTTTGTATTTTTAATTAATTGATTTTTGTGATGCTGGGTATGAAACTCAGGGCATTAAGCTTTGTAGACAAGTGCTCTGTTACCGAGCTATACCTCTAACTGCCCTTTTTTTTATAGGACTAGGGTTCAAACTCACGACTTTGCACTTGCCAGGCAGGCACTTGTGCCACGGAGCTGTCTCCCTGGCCCCTTCTAACTCCCCTTTTAAAAACATTTTTTTAAAGACAGATTTTTCTCTATAATCTAGGCTGACACTGAACTTACTAGAACTTACTATGTAGCTAAGTTGACTTCAAACTGACGGTCCTCCTGTCTCAGCCTACTAAATGTTGGGATTTCAAGCGTAGCTGGGATTATAGGTGCGCGTCACCATGCCCAGTCTCAGCTGCCATCTCAGTGTGCCCTGGATATGGGGCCTGACCCGGCAGGCCTAAGGGATCGAACCTCCAGCCCAGGCACCCTAGCTCTATTTTAAAATACTGTAGTTATTTTTCTGATTATGAAAATAACATATATTATAAATGTTTAAATGTTAAGAAATGTATAATATACAATGTGAATGTTTCCATACTTTTCATTATTCAAAAATCAGCAGTTTTTATCTATATAAACATCAATTAGGCATATTGAGTGTCAGCCTTTTCCTATAATTATGAGACTATACCTATACCTACTTTGCAATTTGCTTTTTTCAATTAATAATACATCTTGAGATTGGATGTGATGGCACATGCCTGTAATCCCAGCTCTTGAGAGGTTGTAAATAGGCAGATCACTGTGAGTCTGATCTAGTAGTGAGACCCTGAATACCCTGTACACCCTTCCCTAAAAAAATACAAATAAATAAATAAGTGAAATAAATAAACAATACATCTTGGATACACTTCCACTCCAATATAATTAGAACTACCAGTATCTAATTGTTTTTTTCTCCCTTGTCCTCTTTATATTTTCTTTTTTTTTGTGGAACTGGGAATTGAACTCAGGCCCTGGCGCTTGCCAGGCAAGTGCTTATTCTATTGAGCTATCTCTCAGCCCTGTCTTCTTTATCTTTATTGCTCATTTGTTTTCTCTCTCTCTGAATCGACCACTTATATTCTTAGCTCAGCTTTAAAACTGTGTTATTTGTCAGGAATATAGCTCAGTGGCATAAGCACCTCCCTGGCAAGCACAAGGTCTTGAATTTGATCCCTGGTACAAAAAAAAAAAAAATTGTATTTTTGGGCAGGCAAGGTGGCACATGTGTATAATCCTAGCACTTTGGAGGCTGAGGCAGGAGGTTCACTGCAACTTCTAGGACAGCATGGACTAAACAGCAAGATCTTGTCCCTCCAAAACCAAATGCATAAATAAAATTGTCTAGTATTTTTCTTATGGATTGTGTTGACTGTACATTATGGCTATTGTCCTTTTGATAAATTTATGGCAGATGTTTTTGTCCCATTTGTTTTGTTCATAATCTTTTTACTTTGCTTTTCTAGTGCGTTACTATGCATTTTCAGCAGGTGTTGTTTTCCTGGTTGTTTCTTAGCTCCATCCAGTTTCCTTAGTCCGTAGTTCCCTCTTGCTATATGTAACAGGGTTGCTGATAAAATTAAATAGGCCGCTGGCCCCTAGACTAGGGGATGCTGAATCTCTTTTAAAAGAATTACTATATAATTGATTTCACTTACTGAAATGTTTGCTGGCCCTTTAAATTCTGTACCCAGATAAGTGCTTCACTTGCTTCATCCAAGTCTCACCCTACGACCTCAGAATTCTTGGTGTCCAAGCCCATGCAAGTTATGAGACTTCTGTGATGTTTAGTTAGGTGGGGCATCCTGAAAAAGCAGCTTATCAAAAACATATCCAGTGTCAACCAAGGCACAGCCTTATGGAAGTTTGATCATCACTTAATACTCTTGCTCTTACAAGATGGTGTGTCATCATGAAGCTCATCATTAGTGATGTGGTAATAATATTTAATGGCATCTCTCTCTTTTTTTTTGTATTTTAGGGAAGGTTCTACAGAGTGTTCAGGGTCTCACTGCTAGATCGGGCTTATAGTGATCTGCCTATTTACAGCCTCCCAAGAGCTGGGATTACAGGCACGAGCCCCCACGCCCAGTCTCAATTGCTGTAGCAGTGTGCCCCTGGGGCGGCCCCGGTTTGTAGGCGCTTTAATCTGCTGAGTTGTTTGGCCGGCCCTAATAGCATCTTTTGGCATGGTGGTATTTTTTGGCACACAGTAAAGGGAAGTTACATAATTATAAATGTTATTACTTCATCACTTTGTAGGAGCAGCTATTGATAATTATCATGATCCAGTATTTCATCAAGTAAGCACTGCTTTGTATTTGTACAAATCATTTGCACTTATCAGCTATGACACTAGCAATTCTTTGGAAAGGAAACAAAACTAGGAAAGTCTAGTAAATTCTCAATTGATACTGCTTAAATACGTTTGCCGAAATTATCATTTCTATTTAAAAGATGTTTGCTCTGATTGAGGTTCCTGAGCGGCTTCCTGCCGCAGGAGACGACCCTGGGCCTGGAGCTGGGCCTTCCCGGTGTCATGGCTCCCAAGCGCCAGTCTTTGCTCACCCCTCCGACCAAGAAGGCCCAGCTATCTCCGGGCCCCAAATCTGAGGCCTTGCCAGGCCTGCCTAAGGGAGCAAAAGAGCAACAAGAAGCAGTTTAACACATCGATGAAGTACAAAATGAAATAGACAGACTTAATGAACAAGCCAGTGAGGAAATATTGAAAGTAGAACAGAAATATAACAAACTCCGCCAACCATTTTTTCAAAAGAAGTCAGAATTGATCATGAAAATCTCAGATTTTGGGGTAACATTTGTTAATCATCCACAAGTGTCTGTGTTGCTTGGGGAGAAAGACGAAGAAGCTTTGCATTATTTGACCAGAGTTGAAGTGACAGAATTTGAAATTATCAAATCGGTTACACAATAGATTTTTATTGTGGTGAAAATCTTTACCTCGAAAATAAAGTTCTCTCCAAAGAATTTCATCTGAATGAGAGTGGTGATCCGTCTTCAAAGTCCACTGAAATCAAGTGTAAATGTTCAAGTCAAATGCAGAATAAAGCCAGCAGGAAGAGGCAGCGCAGAGAACCCCAGAGCTTCTTTACCTGGCTCACTGATCACTCGGATATGGGTGCAGATGGGCCAGGAGAGGATATCGAGGATGACATCTGGCCCAACCTGCTGCAATACTGCCTGGCTCCCAACATGGATGACAAGAAGGTGGAGGGGGAAGAGGAAAAGGAAGAGGAAGAGGAGGCAGAGGAGGAGGAGGAGGAAGAAGAGGAGGCAGAGGAGGAAGGGCTGGAGGACATTGACAAGCAGGGTGATGCGGATGAGGGTGAGGAGGATGAGGACGACGAGGAGGGTAAGGAAGACCAAGGAGAAGATGACTAACTGAATACTGATGGATTCCAACCTTCTTGTTTTTCCTTTATTTTATTTTATTTTTCAAATTTTCTCCAGTCCCTGGGAGCAAGTTGCAGTCTTTTCCCCACTTTGTGTTCAGTTGCCCTGTTCTTTTTTTTTTTTTTAAATTTTATTTATTTATTTTCTTGTTTGCTTGTTTTGTTTGTTTGTTTCTTTATTTATTTTGTGGCTGGCTTAGCCTTCCCTGGTGGTGGGGCTGACGCAGCATGTGGTGCTGGGAATCAAACCACAGTCCCTGCAGTTGCCTGAGCTTTCCTAAGCAGGCGCTTTAGACCACTGAACCATCTCGCCGGCCCAGTCACCCTGTTCTTGAGGTCTCTCTTCTCAAACACCATGGTTCTCCACTTACGTTGTGGGGAGAAACCTTGTGGAATACAGTGGAACAAGGATCTCCACAGCCTTCTGTTCTCAATTCATTTCGATCCCCTTCTGTCTCCACAACTTTTTGGAAAAAAACCACCGTGCTCTGTGGGAGAAAAGAAAACTCTCTGTGCTCTTGGCTCTGTTGGAGGCTGAAGGGTGCTCAGCCTCTGTGTAGTACTGCATAGAATTCTGTTTCTTTCTCCTCTCTCTGTATGTTGGGCTCAGAGATTACACTGTGTCTCTATGTGAATATGGACAGCTAGCATTTACCAACCTGTACCTGTCTATTTTCTCTTGTTTAAAAAAAGATTTAAAAATTTTTAAAAAGATGGGGTATAGAAGGTCAGCAATGGGTGAGTTTGAGATGTTTGGGTGGGTTAAGTGGGCATTTGACAGCCTGGCTTCTCCTTTGACATGTTTAATTGTAATGTTAACAGACATCCTTGCAGTTTAAGATGACACTTTTAAAATAAAATTCTCTCCTAATGAAAAAACCCCACAAAAGTGTTACTGTCTTTCAATCAACACTCAGGTATAGCAGTGGGGTTGTAGCTCAGAGGTAGAGAGCTTGCCTACACTGTGGACCTCGGCTTAGTCCAGTATCATAAAAGCAGCAACAGGAACTTCTGGAATTGTAGTGCCTTATGGTGATGAAGTGCTGTGCATGGGCATGGTGGTGCACTGAGGCAGGAGTTCAAGGCCAGCCTAAGATGCACAGAGAAACCCTGTTTCAAAAAACAAAACGAAAACAAAACCGATATCCTCAAAACCCCACCTTGCATTAGTTTCCTATTTCTGATATAACAAATTACTATAAACTCAGTGCCTTAAGATTGCATAAATTTACTATCTTTTAAGTCTGAAGTTCAGAAATCCAAAACAGACTCCCGGAGCTAAGATCAGGGTATCAGTAGTGGGGTGCAGTCCTTCTAGGGGCTTCAGGAGCAAAGCCATACCTGGTTTCTTCCAGCCTCCAGAGGCTGCCCTGCATTCCTTGGTTTATGGTGTCTTCCTCTGGCAAATGTTATCACCCTGACTTCTACTTTTGTTGTCATTTTGCCCCCAACTCTCCTGTTTCCCTCTTTCACATACAAGGACCCTTCTGATTACATGGGGCCCACCTGGATGAGTCACGCTACTGTCCCGATCTCAAAACCTTGATTTACCCACACTTGCAAAATCCCTTTTGTTATGTAAGTAATCTCTTTATAGATTTCACAATTAGGACATAGCTATCTTTTCGCAGTCATTATTTCACTTGTCGCAGATAGTATTCTTGAAATTTTTTCAAATCTGTTATAATGAAACCAAAGCTGATATTATAGATTAACCAAGAAACAGAGAAGATGCTTATTTCACTATGTATGTATGTATGTATGTATGTATGTATGTATGTATGTATGTGTTGAGGTTGGGGGGCTTAAGAGGTATTTTCAAGGGTGAGGTCCCCAAGGAAAAGAAAACATGAAGAATCGACATTAACAACAGCAGCAAACAAGCATCTTTTTTGTTCTCCGGTATGTATTGGCTGTTTTTTTTAAAATTTTTTTTGTATTGAGAACGAAACTCAGGACCTTGAGCTTGCCAGGCAGGCACTGTACCACTGAGCTATCTCCCCAGCCAACCTGCATTCTTTTACATTTGACTGTTGGAGTCACTACTACAGAATAATCCTATAAATTATGTGTCCTATATCAAATTGTTTCTTTTGCAAACCCTGTCTAAAACACTATGGATCTAATATAGTACTTTATGAATGATTAAATACCTCGGGTGTTTGAGACAATTAAGAATGAAATATGATCATATACACTTTAATAAGGCCAGAAGTTTAGCCTAAACTGCCTAGTGAGACCCTGTCTCAAATAAAATAAAAAACAGGTATCCCGGCAGTGCAGCTGCCACCACCACTGCCTCTGTCCGTCCGCACGTTTGCCCGCCTGCAGCATGAGTGGTCTCCGTCACCGGCTCCCGAGAAATCAAGTCCCAATAGAGCGAGGTGACCCACATCCTGATGGGAAACGTATCCAGTACCAGCTAGTGGACATCTCCCAGGACAATGCCCTGCGGGATGAGATGTGAGCTTTGGCAGGCAACCCCTAAGCTACCCCACCCCACACTGTCATCGGGGACCCATACTGTGGGGACTATGAGCTCTTCGTAGAGGCTGTGGAGCAACACACTGCAGGAATGCCTGAAATTGGCCTGAGTCGAGCCAGCCCAGTTCCCACACATTCTCCCCACAGCTTTGCAGGACCTTGTGACAAACTCCCTTCAGCCCTAATGTTTTTACCTTAGAGTCCTTCACCCTAGCCTATAGCCTTCTCCCTCTCTGTGATTCCATGCCTCCAACATTCCTTATCTACCAGTCTCAGAAACTGTCTTAAAATAACAGCCAAGGGCTGGCTTTCCTCAGCCAAGCCTTGTGGCTGCCAGCACTTCTGTTCCATTAGCCAGAGCTCTGCCAAAGGCCCTGTAGTCCCCTCCCCCAACGCCCTACAACAATTAAATGCCCATTCCATTGGTTAAAAAAATTAAAAACAAACAAGGCCAGAAGCACTTTTTCACAACAAAGAATAATAACTGCTATGTATGATAATTTAATCTAATCAGCAATTAATAAACAGTTACCATGTGCCAGGTGCTGTGTTAAGTCTTCATGTATTTCAAGAGATATCTGTAGAACCATTTGGCAATAACTACATTACAACTTTTTTTTGAAACAGGATCTCACTATGTAGCCCAGTTTGGTCATGAACTACCTATGATCCTCCTGCCTCAGCCTTCTGAACACTGGGATTATGGGTAACTGCCACCACACTTGGCTAAAGCTCTTTAAATAAGTATCTTGACTGAGAAAGTCTTTCCAGAAGTTATCCAACAGAAACTTTCATGCAAGTGCCTAAATATATCTATGTAGAAATGCTTGCATTGTTTGTAATAGTAAAAAACTGGAAATGAATTAAATGTCTATCACTAGTATCAGAGACTTACGTATGCTGATATGAAAAGATGGTCATGATATTGTGCTAGATGATATATATATATATATGTGTAAATATATTCATTTATTTGTGTTCTGGCCGGCTCAGCCTGCCCTGGGGGTGGGGCTGGCGCAGCATGTGGTGCCGGGGATCAAACCACGGTCCCTGCAGCTGCCTGAGCTTGCCTAAGCAGGCACTTTAGACCACTGAGCTACCTCACCAGCCCTGTGTTAGATGATAAAAGAAAGTTAAGTTAGTATTTTTTTCTTTTTTGATATATTCACAGGAGATCTGCTGGTGTATACAACAAAGTGTTTTTGGAGCTGGGGACAGGGTCTCCTCATGTAGACTGGCCTTGAGCTTACTGGGTAGCCCAAGTTGGGCTCTAACACATGGTAATCCTGCTGCGTCAGGTCCGGAGACCCTGCAACAAATTCTTAATGAAGGTCAAGGTTATGGATTTTTTTCCTTTCTTTTTTATATGTTCACTTAAAAAGAAACATTCCAGATGAAAACCAGGAAAGGTAAAACAGAAATAATATAAAAATAAAAAGGAAGAGACTAAATGATAAGTTCTTATGATATTTTTATGGGGAAGTATTGAAATTTTATTTAGAGCAACACATTTTCTAAGAATTCAAAATGATCAAGTTACTCCGCCTGCATTTTTCTCACTGAGATGCTATGCATGCTGTTTTCCCATTCCTCTTGTTGAACATGAGTTTTCAAAAAAGCTTTTCACCTGATGCAGGATAACAGCCAGTGCACGTGGACTGATTTGCTTGCCACCAGTCTCTCAGAGGAAATTGTGTACATCTGTCTGTTTACTTTTCCGTGGAACCTAGAAGGTCACCTCTAAAAATAATCTTGCTCTGTGTCAGAGCTTCTGGACGCAGAGGTACATACCTCACATGCTCGCCAGTTAGTGACCTGAGCCAGGCGTATCTAGTTCTCCGAATGACTCAGCTTAGTGGAGGGAAGCAGCTGCCAGCTAAAGCCTCCAGCTACTAGCTTCACTTAATAACGGACACAAAGGAAGCCCTTTAAACAATGATACACACCTTTTCCTGTGGCTGCCATTCTGGACTATTGATATTGAACTTTTATTTATTTATTTATTTATTTTTGCAGGACTGGGGTTCAAACTCATGACCTTGCACTTGCCAGGCAGGCACTTGTGCCACTGAGCTATCTCCTCAGCCCCTGATATTGAACTTCTAAATATGTGCATTGGCTGTTTGCATTTCTATTGTGACTTTCCAAAGGTAATACTAAGAAATTTTCTGAACCAGGGCTCATGCCATGGCTATTTGACTTTCCAGTAGATACACATAGGGTGCTAACCAGCCTCCACTGCCTTTAGAAGGCACCAGTGCTCTTCTGGAGTGGACGGGCCTCTAGTCACTACATGTGAGCTGAGGGAACACACTATGCGTGTCCTCACTACCACCCCACTCTTTTTTGATTGACTCTTCCATTGTCCTATATTGGCCTGGGACCGCATTGTGAGGGACCTCGAAAGCCAGGCTATAAGGCTGAATGATGGAGTAAGACGTTGAGAACTGTGGTGTAAGAAGATTAACTGGGCGTCACTAGAACATAGAGGACTGGGAAAGGGAGAGAGGGGAGGCCGGTTGCCAGTTTATTTTCCAAGTGAGAAATAATGAAAACCGAACTAAAGACATTGGCAGAAGAGGAGATAGTAGAGAGCTGGTAGTTGGAGAAATGAATTGATACAATTTTGTAGCTGATTGGATCCAGGGAGCAAAGGTATTTCATTGGTCCGCCCAAATTCCAAAATTTGTTCTAGGAAATTGGTGGCACCATTACGGAGCTGTCCCACCTTGGGCTCTGAATTCAGACTCTTTTTTTTTCCAGGTACCAAATTTCTTTATTTGAAGGAATTAAAGAACTTAAGCAGATGTTCTGGTACAGTTTATAGAAAAGGTTAAGGTGGTCCAACATGCATATGCTGTCTTGGTGACATTAACTCTCATTGTCACTGTACCCCAGGGTACTCCCCTATGCTGGACTCGGGGCTCCCATCTTGCGCAGGTTGGCCACGTGGTCACCCAGCTCTTCGATGGCCTTTACCTGCTGGTCCAGGTAGTGCATCTTGATGAAGTCACACAATGGGGGTCGTTCTTATCAGTGGCCAGCTCGTGCGGCTCCAGGAGGGACAGGTTCTCGCTGTGCTCCATCGCGTTCAGCCCCTTCTCGCAGTCATCGTGGTCCGGTTTCTTGATGTGTTGAAGGCAGATCCGGCCGCCGCGCTGGCTCGGCAGCGTCATCAGCTTCTCGGCGTGTTCTCTCTCCTCGAGAGATTGGTGAAGAAAGTGTTTGGCGAAGTTCTTCAGAGCCACATCATCGCGGTCAAAGTAGTAAGACACTGACAGGTAGACGTAGGAGGCGCAGAGCTCCAGGTTGGTCTGGCGGCTGCTGGCGGCCTCGGTGGCCGGGGGTAGCGCTGGCGGCCTGCGAGGGCGGGCGGCGGCGGTCCTGGCCGCGGGCGAGGCTGCGCACTGGGGCCGGGGCGAGGACGGGCGCGGCCCGCTTCCTCGCTCGCTCGCTTGGTTCCAGCGCTGTTGAAGCAGGCGACCGTGGCGACGCTCGGCCTGAACTCAGACTCTTCTGCCTTTCCGGGGATCTCGTGCCAACTCTGTTTTGTCATCCTCCTGCTGCTGTCCTCTTTAATCGATTCCTGGCCATTAAAAATTATTTAAGAATCTCTTACGTTTTAAAAACAAAACAAAATGAAGTGGAGACTAGACTAATGGCTTCATCGGGAAAACAGAGTCCACAGCATTATCTGTGATTGATTGAAGGAAGACTAGAGCTTCGTAAGCAATCTTCTGCTTCAGACTTAGAGTGCAGGAATATAGGCGTGTCCCGCCAAGCCCAGGTACCCTTCCTTCCTTCCTTTAAAAAATATGGAGCTAAGAGAAGCCTTAAAAAACCCTCCCTAAATTCACATTTTCTCTCTTCTCCTTTGAAATATCCTCCTTAATATGATAATTATGATAGCTACCATTTCTGAATTGTTTATATGTGATATGCATTATTCTAATCGCTTGACATTCATCCTCTGATTTACTCTCTACAGTGAACTTACTGAACTAGATACCATGAGTGGAATGTCTATGGCGACACCCACTTCCTCACTTCCTATCCAATCTCTGCTCAACTCACTGCAGACTGGCTCTTGCTGCCTCAACTCCACCTACGTGGTTCTCAATTCCACCTACATGGTTCTCAATAAGGACACAAATAGTCACCCCATTGTTGAAATCAGTTACATTTTCAGAGTCTCTAACTTCTCTCTTCTCCCATGGCCTCCAGGAGCATATATTTTCTTTCTTTCTTTCTTTTTTTTGCGGGACTGGGGTTCAAACTCATGACCTTGCACTTGCCAGGCAGGCACTTGTGCCACGGAGCTATCTCCCTGGCCCCTTATTTTCTTGAACCGCTTCCTACTTTTCTGGCTTCTTTGTCTCAGTCTCTGCGAGGAACCATTCAGACTGCTTGAAAGCTCAGGGGTAGCTAAGGACACCCAAGAACGTAACCCTGCTTCTTAGCACAGGTCCACAGTGAGATGTAGCTATGTAGCCATGACTAGCACAGGTAAATATACATGTGCCAGTTATAGCACCATGTAAGAGTATAAATATGAGATGATAACCTATGTAAGAATTATACAGTGGGGATGCAGGTGGCTCTAGCTCCTGTACTCTGTCTCTCTGCTCTGCTGCCTACTGCTTTTGTTGATGTCTTGCATGTGTGTTTTTTTACCCTTGGGATCTCATTAATGAAAATCTTGCTTGGGCCCCTGAGTGGGCCAACAGTCTCTGTTAAGGTCTCTGGTATTTTTGGGGTTTTTTTTGTGTGTTGTTTTGAGACAGGGTTTCACTATGCAGTTCAGACTGGCCTTGAACTCACTTTTAGCCCAGGCTAGCCTCAAATTCACACATCGATCCTCCTGCCTCAGCCTCCTGAGTTCTGGGATTATAGATATGTACCACCAGGCCTGGCCAGGTCTTTGTTTTTTTGCTCATCTCCTAAATGTTGGTATTCCCCAGAGTTCCTTCATCAGCCTGTTGTTCCAGCCCCTTTGGATTGCTTATGTACTCCCATCATTCAAATTAACATGCATAGCACTCAGATATCTGTCTCAGGTCCAAATGGTTCTTTCTCCAGCTACAAAACCATGAAGCACTGCCAGCTGATTCCTGAGCTGGCTGTTCTACATGTTCCTGAGTGAAATGCATGCTCATTCCTCCAAACTGCCCTCTTGCTGTCCGGCTCTCAGGGCCTCTACCACCATGCACAGAGTTGCCGCCACCAAATGTGACCACTGCCCTAGTTACCCTCCACATCTCATCAAACACCAAGTCTCGTGCCATCTCCAGGTGACTTTATTACCTACCATTATTAAAAACAACATTTCAAATTCAATCCCGAGTTCCACAAGAAGAAAAAAACAAAAAAAGATTGCAAGGCCCAGTCCCTAGAGGCTCTTTTCTTAGCTGAATAGAAAACAAACAAACAAATGAAGAGGTCACTTTTTTCCACACCCTTCCTTAGACCAATCAACTTGGGTAATGTGAACTGACACATATACAAGCTGCTTGTTCCTGCTGGAACTCCAGGGCTTGGGGTGGGGTTTGGGTAGCAAAATTCCCCAACATAAGGGAGGGTACTGAGAGACCTTTGCTGTGCCCACTCACTGGCTGAACTGCCCTGAAAAGGCACAGCCTCAGCTGAAATACTGCAGTAGGTCCCAAAAGGCACCACACCTGCAGGCTGTCAGCTAACTGCTATGTTTGCAGCTGATCATGGTATTTTCCTGGAAGGGCTAAGTGAGCAGTACACCTATCCACCACCGCCACAGTCCACACGTGGTGCTGCATAGGCTCAGCGACCAGCGCCTCCCTGTTCCTTCTTCATGAGGTCTTTGTGAGCTTCTGGTGATGATGCTATTTTCAGACAAGGATCACAGCACTTGTCTGTTCCCAGTCACAATTCAGCAGCAACCAAGAGGCGCCCAAGTGGGCCACTTGAGCTCTGCGCAGATCCCTCTACTGTCACTGTAGAGGCACAGGAGGCTCGCCTGTGCCTGCTGATCAGGGACAATGACCTTTGCTAAGACAGCGGCTTCCCTTCTTGCCTGTCAGCCACAGATGGATGCAAGGAATCCCAAGTACCTGGACGGCGGTGTGTGCTACACCCACTGGCAACGATAGGCTCTCTCATTAGGTCTTTCAGTTTATAGGGCCCAAGGTTGCAGGAATGGAAGACAAAATCCTCCTGCGGTTTGTTGGGAGTGATGGCAAGTGGAGCCACTCCTGCTTCTGCTTCTCGGTCCCTATGCACATATTTCCCTCCTTTGGGGAGACAGAGCACCATGCAGAGGTCGCTGCATATATGACTCAGCATGGATACTGCACCCCTGAGCAGCACTCTACGCTTCAGGGCCTTGCCTCTGTGATGACGTTTCTCCTCCCTCTACCAGGTAGACAGCTTCTGATGTGGCAGCGAATCCCCAGACCAGCGCCCCACACTCATAGCCCTTGTGTTCAGAACTGGTGTCTTAGTTGAGGCTTCTACAGCAAAACCATTAACTGGCTAGCTTTTTTTTTTTTCTTTTTTCGAATGATTTGTTTGTTTTGTGATACTAATCAATTTGTAGTTATTTTTATGACTCTGTAGTTCAGCCTGATATTGAACTCACTAAGTAGGCCAGCCTGGCCTAGAACTCACAGTGATCCTCTAACCTCAGACTCCCAAGTGCTGAGATTACAAATGTGCACCATCACACCCAGCCTAACTAGATAGTTTATAATCCAGAAATTTATTTCTCATAGTTCTGGAGCCAGGGAAGTCCAGGACAAGGTGCCAAGAGATTTGGTTCCTGGAAAGACCTGCTTTCTCACAGATGATGCCTTCTAGCTTCTCTTCATGTGGTGCAATATATAAGCTCCCTCTGGCTGCTAGTCCCACAGGAACAGACACTTCATGACTCAGTCGCCTCCCAAATGCTCCTCTACTCAACCCTATCGTCTTACGAGTGAGAATTCAGTATAAGAACTTGGTAGTGGGGATGGGGGTGGCTCAGGAACATTCAGACCATATGACCTGGTCCCCTGGTCAGCTGCTTATTGTGTGAGATCCTATGCCTGTGGATCTAACGCCCTGTACGTCCCTGGATAGTGATAATGGCCGTGGCTCAAAGGACAAGGGAACAAATCTATATTCTAATAAGTATGTTTATCTGAGAATGAAATTCTGCCTCATATGGGACAGATGTGGCCCAATTTATCAACTTATTATTAGTGGGGTCTCCTCAGGGAATAAAGCCATAATAGGGGCCGAGCATTGGTCTCTGTGGCTGATGGGCCAGGTATTTTAAGGCAGCAGTAGTGAGGTCAGGTTTGTGATGAGGAAGCCCATGACTTTCAGCACATACCCAGCTGCTGTCTCTGCCACAGCTACTTTTTCCTATGCCCACTGTGGCTGTGCCAGTGGCAAGCTGCATCACACAAAGGGCTGAGCCATCTGCAATCCGGCTGCGGGTTTTTCCTCCTCCTTCAACTGGTCATTCTGGATGTCCCTATAGCTACAGGAACTCCAGACGATCACTCTCCATAGGAGGTCAACCCAACTTTTCAGTAATGAGACAATTTCACTGTCATCATGAATGTTGTCTCCCCTTCCTCCTTGACACCATGCTTGTTCTTTCTCTTTTCTTTCTTTCTAAAAATTTCTCTGTGTCTGTGTCTCTGTCTCTCTGTTTCTCTCTGTGTGTCTCTGTCTCTCTCTCTGTCTCTCTTTATCTCTGTCTGTCTGTCTGTCTGTCTGTCTGTCTGTCTGTCTGTCTGTCTGCCTCTCATCAGACAGGGTCTCTCTATGTTGCCTGGTCTGGCCTTGGAATCCTAGGCTCAAATGACCTTCCTGCCTTCGCTCCCTGAACAGCTGTGGCTACAGGCATGTGCTGCCGTGCCTGCCTTCACACCATGCTTTTCAAAGGCTTGGATTATCTCAGCAGTCAGGCCTTTCTCACTGGGATATTATTTCACAGCACTACTGGTGGTATTTTTAGCAGTTGGTGTAGTACTTGTGACGGGGCCTCCCTTCCCAAATACCGTGTGCAGTGGCCTCTTTTTTGTCAGCCTGGAGGCATGTGGTGTAGTTCCAAACTGAGCTTGTTGATACAAACCACTCTCAGTACCAGCTGTGTGGAGTCTGCCCTTGAGGAAGGAAAGGTCAGGGCAAAGTCAGAAGGGTGAGAAATGTGTTGTGGGTAATATCTGTTAAAGGGCAAAGGAGCAATACATCAAGAGTCTACAGACCATGATGAAGCCTGGAACCTGTAAAAGGAGAGGAGTCAGGGTGTATTTAGTACCCACAGCCTCAGGCAGGGTGTGCGGAGTGTTGGGAACACCTCGTGGGCACTCCTAGAGGGGCCCTGCGAGACCGAGTCAGTCCCAGCAGGAGCCTCCTGGGAAGAACGTGGAGTGTGCAGGGTGGAGAGGGCTCCAGGCTTGATGATGATATTTCTGAGTCTTTCCACCTGTACGTTCATTTTATTAAAAATGCAAATAAGTTCATTTGATTTATGACTTTTACATATTTATTGCTATATTTGATTTTTTTTTTTTTTTTTTTTTTTTTTTGCAGTCCTGGGAGATTGAACTCAGGACCCTGAACTTGCCAGGCAGGCGCTTATTCTACTGAGCTATTTCCTTGGCCCCTTAATTTTTTTAAAAAATCCTAAGTTTCTGCTTTTGACAGCTAAAGGACTAAATAAGGGATCTTAGGATTTAAAAACTCAAAATCTAGGTGGGAATAGTCTCAGATTCAAAGACCAATTTGGTGGTATGCCCAGAAAGTTGTAGAAACATATGAATGCATTTCTGAGAAGTTATTATATGGAATGGATTATGCAGCGTATGAAGTATTAAGTTCAAAGGTGTGCTTAATAGTGTTAATAGTAGTAAATATCTGGAAAAAACCCTTGATTTTCACTACTACAGAACCTACTAAATAAGTTATTGGTATTGCCATATAATAGAATAAAATGAATATTTAAAAATGAGGATGAGGGGTCTGGGGAGATAGCTCAGGGGCACAAGTGCCTACCTGATAAGTGCAAGGTCCTGAGTTCAACCCCTGGTTCCACCAAGAAATAAATAAATAAATAAATAAATAAATAAAAATAAAGATGAGCGCTGGTGAGATAGCTCAGCAGCCTAAAGAGCCTGCTTAGGCAAGCTTAGGCAACACTCAGGGACAAGGTGTGATCCCAGCACCACATGCTATGCCAGCTCTGCCCCCAGGGGAGGCTGAGTCAGCCACACAATAAATAAATAAAAATAAAAATAAAGTTGAAAATCAATATTTAATGGCATAAGAGTATGTTCATTATATAGAAGCAGAAACTTCTGATGCCATTATGTATATAAACATGTTATCAGATAGCAGAGTTTATTAAAAAGAAAGTATCAGAAAACATTTTAGTATAACCTCTTTGCCAGGCGTGGTGGTGCACACCTGTAATCCCAGTACTTGAGAGGCTGAAGTAGGAGAATAGGTACAAGTTTGAGACCAGCCTGGGCTACAAAGTGAGCTCAAGGCTAGCCTGAACTGCATAGTGAGATCCTGTCTCAAAAAAAGAATGGAAAAAAAAAAAAAAATATATATATATATATATATATATATACATATATAATATATATATATATAGAGAGAGAGAGAGAGAGAGAAAGAGAGAGAGAGCTTGTTGCATGCATATATATATATATATATGTATATATATATATATTTTTTTCAGTATTTAGTACAGGGTCTACAGTGTCTATAGGTCTTACTACATAGATCGTACTCATAGTGATCCGCCTGTTTTCAGCCTCCCATACCCAGTCTCAATTGCTGTCTCAGCACGCCCCAGGGGCAGGGCCAGCACAGCACACTAGGGATGGAACCCCAGATGCTGCACTCTGCCTAAGCAGGCGCTTTAATCCGCTTAGCTATCTGGTCGGCCCT
Organism: Capromys pilorides; assembly: GCA_004027915.1. NCBI lineage: Eukaryota > Metazoa > Chordata > Mammalia > Rodentia > Capromyidae > Capromys > Capromys pilorides. The sequence goes on from PVKN010002864.1 coordinate 38,294, forward strand.
ATATAGACTTTTATCAAAAATCTAATTAGAACATGTTTTTAGGGCTGGCGAGATGGCTCATTGGTCTAAAACGCCTGCTTAGGCAAGCTTAGGCAACTACAGGAACTGTGGTTCCATCCCCGGCACCATGTGCTGTGCCGGCCCCACCCCCAGGGCAGGCTGAGCCAGCCATAACATACATATAACATACATACATACATAAATAAATAAATAAAATAAAAAAAATTTAAAAAAAAGAACATGTTTTTATTCTTTGAAAAAAAGTCAGGCATTTTACATAAAATATGCATAGAAGTTGTCTTTTTAAATAGTATGTTGAAGTAGTTGAGTGTGACAGCATACACTTGTAATCCCAGCGCTTGGGAAGCTGAGGCAAGAGGTTCACTGAGTTCAAGGCCAGTCTGAACTACATGAGATCTAGTATTAAAAAAAAGAATCAAAACAGAAGAAAAGTGAAATAACTGAGTAGCATAGTACCTGACTAGCAAATGCAAGGTCCTAAATTTGATTCCTGGTATTAAAAAAAAAAGCATGTAGAAACTATTATTACTTTATCTTTCTAATATGCTTTCTAAATATTTATTGATTTTTGTTTTTGTGGTAATGAGCATTGACTCAAAAGCTTTTGCACTGAGCTACATTCCCAGCCCTCCTTTATTTTGAGGCAGGGTCTTCACAAAGTGCAAAACTGCCCAGGCTGGGCTTGCAGTTCTTAACTGGGGTGACAGGTGTGTACCATAATGCCATGTCTACATTTAAAAAAAAATTATTTTCTATATTTTTTAGGGAAGGGTCTACGGGTGTTCAGGGTCTCACTACTATACTTTTTTCTTTGTTTTTAAGAGAGCGTCTTGCTACGTAGCCCAGGCTGGCTTTGAACTTAAAGTAATCCTTCTGCCTTAGCTTCCCAAGTGCTGAGAATATAGTCACGTGCCACCATGCCCAACTAAGTCTAATTTTTTTTTTCCTCTCACTGTGCAGCTTGGACTTGTAGTGATCCTCTTATTTTCAACTTTCACCTGGGCTAGGCAAGGTCTCCACCAATGAGAGACTTTATCAGCCTTTTTTATTGTGAGGCAGGGTCTAAATTGCTCAGGCTGGCCTAAAAGCTATGATTCTTCTCCTCAGCCTACAGAGTAGCTGGGATCACAGGTGAGCACCACTAGGCCCTGCTGTCCTCCTTCTGTCAATGTCACCCACTCTACAATTCTATTTATTTATCCATTGTGCTGGGAATTGAATTCAAGCCCTCATGCAAGTTAAATAAGTGCTGTATCACTGAGCTAAACCCTCAGCTTCTAGTTGTAAAATTTGATTTTAATTAATTAGTAATTATTTGCAATACAGGAGGTTCAACCCAAGATCTTTGCACTGAGCTATATTGCTAACCCTTAAAAAAAATTTTTCTTTTTTCTTTTTTTTTTGAGATAGAATTTCTCAGTTCTATTTTTTTTTTTCTTTTTACTTTTTTGGTATTTTAGGGGCAGGGCCAGCACGGCAGGCCCGCGGATTGAACCCCTGACCCCTGTACCTGTTTGCAGGTGCCTTAATCCGCTGAGCTATTTGGCTAGCCCCGTTGAAACAGGATTTCTCTGAATCACTAAATTGTCCTAACTTTTGGACCAAACTTTCTATCCTGCATCAGCCTCCCTGAGTGTTGGGATTATGGTGGTATACTACCATGCTGGCCCAGCTAATGACCATATTTTAGAAGTCATCATCATGACTCTCACCTTTTCTCTCAATCTTTACTTTCATTTGTTACCACAGTTTTTTTTTTTGTTCAGTGGCTTGGGAGCCTGGTTTTTCTTTCCCTTTGGCATCCTTTCCCCTGCTGCACTTCCTACCTGTCCACATGTCTACCTTAGCATCGTCATAGTAACTTCCTCAGAGTGAGCATGTATTTCTACTTCTCTTTAGAGTGTCCAATAGTTCCTGTCTGCTGCAGGGTGAAGTTCATAGTCTGTAGTGAGCCTGGCCTACATCTTCCGTGCTGTGGTCCTTCCCTCACTCACCTGCTTCCTACAATGCTAGAAGCTTCTGTGTATGAGAAGTAGACTTTCCTCATCTCTGTAGTTCTAGGTGTCTAAGACAGTTGG
>PVKN010002865.1:0-17990 GCA_004027915.1 Capromys pilorides
TTTCCTAAGCAGGCGCTTTAGACCACTGAACCATCTCGCCAGCCCTCTAGATTCCTTTAAAAGGTTATTAGAGGCCGTTCGTGGTAGCGCATAACTGTAATCCCAGCACTTGGGAGGCTGGGGCAGGAAGATCTGTGTGAGTTCCAGACCAGCCTGGGCTACAAAAGTGGGCTCAAGGCCAGCCTGAACTGCATAGCGAGACCCTGTCTCAAACAGACAAAAAATAAATACGTTGTGGAAGTATAGTGGATGGTTAGATTTCATTTGGGCATGACAGAGAGAGTGATCATGCACAATGAACTACATGTTCCAGCATCCTCTGGGCTCTTGTTTCCTGGTTCGAGCAGGCAATGAGATCTCGCGAGATTTAAAAGGCGGAAGTGAGGCGGAAGCCATTACTCTTGGGAAGCGACAGCAGTAAGACACATGGGCAGAGGAGAGGCGTCCTGCGCCTCCCTTCTACCTAGTAGGTAGCTTCTACTTTCCCGCAGCGTATGGGGCTTTCCATACGAGTTTGTCGTCCCTCAGCGGCATCTTCTGGGACCTCCACACCCTGGGTTGTATCCCCATCCTGTAAGCCCTGCTTTCCTCATCTTAATCCTTTCAGCCCAGAGAACCTTTGGACCAGAAGGTCCCGAAGTAGGGCGGCGTAAGGGGTAGAAATAAGGAGCTCGAAAGTCAGGCAGTCCCGGCGCGAGTGCACTCTGGGGTCCGGGACCAGCCGTGTGACACGCTTGGGGTGGGAGAAGTGAAATGTAGCCCTTGAGGAGGTCAGGAGTGGACGGAGCGGGGCGGCCACGTCCCTCCGGACCGCCTTGCGTGTTGTCTTGTTATTATTATTACATGTTAACTGGTTTTCTTTTGGTTAACATTTCATTTGAACCTTTCAGTTAGATCTTTGGTGTATTTCGTAAGTTTCAGTTGACACTCTGTTGCGAGTAGTGTATAAGGTGTATCGTATTTGTTACTGCTATTATTATTGTTATTTGAGACAATGTCTTGCTATATAGCTGAAGCTGGTCTTAAACTCACCACATACCCCAGGGTTGGCCTTGAACCCACTACTATCCTACCTCAGCCTCCAGACCTCTGGGATGACAGGTGTGTGCCATGCCGCCTGTCTTTTTTTTTTTTTCTCAATAAGATTTAAAAGTCTTCGGGGAAAAAAAAAAAAAGTTAAAATTCAATTTGACATTGTGTCAAGTTTAAAAGTTTTTATTTTTAAACTGTATATATGTATGTATGTTATGGCTGACTCAGGCTGCCTTGGGGGTGGGGCTGGCGCAGCATGTGGTGCTGGGGATCAAACCGTGATCCCTGCAGTTGCCTAAGCAGGTGCTTTAGACCGCTGCGCTATCTCGCTGGCCCCTAAAGTTTTTATGTTTGAGACAGGGTCTAGCTGTGTAGTCCAGGTCACCTTTTAACTCCCTCTGTGGGCCAGGCTGTCATGAAACTCGCTGATCCACCTACCTCAGTCTCAAGTGTTGGCCCAATGGCTAACCTTTGTTTAGTCTGAGCGTTAGTTTATTAGTGGTACAGTTACTAATACTTTGCTGCCTTACGATGGGCTGCTTATTTTTTTTAGATATTCTTAAACTGGAAAATAGGACACATACTCAAAGACGAAGGGTGCTTATAGACTCCCAGTTAAAAAGTACAGTGATAAAGCAAGCCCATCAAGTTGGACCATTGGTTCAAGTGGACCAAGAAGGCCTATTTTGAACCTGAAAAAGCTATGGGTTCTTATACTGCTGCACTCTTACCCCCATGATTTTTGTGTGGGTTTTACTGCTTACATAAGTTTTCCTCAAAATTACTTTTTTTTACTTGTTAGCGATCCATGAGTGGACTGAAATGCTTAAGTATTTTTATCTGAGAATATTGGCATTTGTATGCTATTGAATTTTACCATTAATTGGATTGTATTTTTATGCCTACTATATTTCATTTCAGTAAAAGTGAAAGTGATGCATCTCTTTTTCTTTTAATATTCCCTTTCTCCCTAGAAATTTTGTTTTTGATGCTTTTTAATCACAGTTTGGCTTACTGAATTTGAGATCAACATGCTTTAGTACTTAATTTTGTTGGTCGAAGTCATACTAGGGGTTCAACCCGGGACTTCATGTCTGCAAGGCATGCACCCTACCACTGAGCTATAGCCCCAGCTCAGGTACTAAATTCTTGAGGTGAACATTCAGGATTCTGTAGTGCCAGCATTCGGGAGGCTGAGGCAGAAAGACATGAAATTGGCCACCTGCTTACACTACACACTAAGACTTGCTTCCAAAAAAGGAAAAGGTTCCTAATTTTTCTATTATCTTTGGATGTTTCTCATAGGTAAATTTTATCATCTGTAAAATCAATAAATATTTTTCGTTGAATTGTACTTATTTTCTATTTCCTTTCTTTGCTGGCCTGGCTGGGGCTTACGTGATCTCATTGACTAGTTTAGAGAGCAGACCTTAGGCAGTTCTGTTTCTTTCCTGACTTTCAAGGGAATTACATTTTGAATTTGCTGCAAATTTTCTACTAGGAAGCCCTTTTTATTCTAGTCTAAAAGTTTTTCTTTGTAAATTGCTTGCAGTCTTTTAAAAAGTGAATTTTTTTCATCATCTACTTCTATATGCTTATGGATATATTTCAAGCACCTTGTGTGATACCTGGCCCTTGATAAGAATTGAGTGTTTGTGTATTGGATGAATGAACAAATAATATATAAAAACAATTTTTTTAAATTGCAGAGTGGAATTGAACCATGGATTTCCTCCTTTTACATTAAATTTGCATTATTACATACTTTATTTGGAAAGGACATTTTTTATTACTTTGCTGACTTGGGGTCTGTATTTGAGTGAAATTTCCTTTTCTTTTGCAGATTTATGCCACCCTCATAAAACAGTATGAGGAACCTGTGTTTTTTTTTTGTTTTTTTTTTCCTATTAAGATAGCGAATGTTCCTTAAAATGGCAGTGCTTGGAAAAACCAGTTGTCTGGAGTCTTCTTTGTGGAACATCTTAAAGCTGCTATGTTGTTGCCTTTAAACTCACAGGAAGGCTTGCTTTTCTTCTTCCTGCCCTCTTCTCTTCCTTCCTCTTGGGCTTTTGTCAGAAATTTCTCCTCGAGGGAGAGGGTGTGTCCTCTGAAGGGCCATATCCCTGCCCTGGGAACCAACCTGAATGCTGAAGAGGCCACACCCTTGCACAGGCTAGGGGCACTCCTGAGGGCTTCAGGCTCCTCTGGACTAAAGAGGCCACTCTGACATAGGTCTGTGGTCCGCACTGTCACAGCTGCCTTGGCTGATTGCTGCGCATTCCCTGGGGTGGGGTGGAGGTGGAGGAGGGTCCTGCAGGAAGGAGGAGGCAGGATGGGCAAGTTGGGAGTTCAGTGATGGGGCAGATCTGGACAGGCAGAGGAGACCTGTCAGTATTTATTTATCTATCTATGTATGTATCTATTTGCAGAACTGGGGATCGAACTCAGGACCTTGCACTTGCCAGACCTTGCTATCTCCCTGACCCCAAGACCTGTCAATATTGAACCCAGTGAGCTGATGTGAGCCCTTTTCTTATTTTTTAAATTTTTGCAGTACCAGAAATGGAACACAACTAAATTGCATCTCTACTCTCTTTTATTTAAAAATTTTACTTTTCATACAAGATAGTTTCTTACTGAGTTGGTAAATTGCCAGTATCAAGCTTCAACTTGTAATCCTTTTGCCTTAGTGTCTCAGAGTTTTGGGGTTAGAGGTGTGCATCAACACTAATTCATTCATTTGTTCATTCATTCAATATAGGGTTTTGGTATATAGTCCAGGGTGTTCTTGAACTCCTGACAATCTTCCCACCTTGGCTTCCTGAGTGTTGGAGTCACAAGCATGCATCACTGTGTCTGGTTTGAGTATGGTGTAAACTGTAGTAAGAGTGAATGTGTCACAGAATACTCAATGTCCAGATAAGAAAGCTAAACCTACTCTGAGCAGGGTCCTGCTCCTGTTGGGAGAACTATGGGCTTTCAGGTTGGTTGGTTGCCAGGGTTTGTCATCTGGAACATTGGGACAGGCTCAGCCCAGCCTTCCCCAAAAGGTCATGGAACCAGGGTGCCAACACCCAGACTGACAGGAGATTTCAGGGTGTAGATTTGTGTTGGGTAAAGATTTTTCCCAGGAAAATCTTAACTCTTAAGGGAAGACAAAGGAGGAATCTTCTAAAAAGAACTGAGGGGCTGGGGAGATAGCTCAGTAGAATAAGTGCTTGCCTGGCAAATGCAAGGACCTGAGTTCAATCTCCAGTCACACACACACACACACACACACACACACACACACACACGCACACACACACACACACAAGTAAGAATAACTGAAGCCAGGGATTGTGATACAGGTTTATAATCCCAGGATTTGGGAGGCTGAGGCAGAAAATTTCTGAGAGTTCCAGCCCAGCATGGGTTACCTAGAGAGACCCTGTCTCAAAAACCCAAGGACAAAAATTGATGTCACCTGGCAGGGTGGAACGTGCCTATAATCTTAGCATTTGGGAAGTTGAGGCAGAGTATGATCTCCAGTCGAGTCTGTTCTGTGTTAGCAAAACTACCGCAAACAAAAGTTAGCATGAAGGAGTTCATGTACTGAAGGCTATAGAGGTGACTCAGTAACTGTGGTTCAGGAGTCAGGTGAGCAGGGCTCAACCTCTGACCTCCCCTGTGGCCCAACCCAGGACAGTGCTGATCTGGATGAGGCAGGCTGGGAGGGTTAAAGCAGCATCCCTGCATAAGTGCTGCCTGTTTGGGGATTGATGTCAGCAAGGCGAGACGGGAAGTGTGACACGGGAAGCTTATTAATGACACCCCCAACCAGGGAGTCAGGAGCAGGCTGATGCCGGGGCACCTTGAGCAGACCTGGCACCCCGTTGGGCCTCAGTGGCGACTTGGTGTTAGATGCCACAGATACTGGGAAGAAGCTCTTAGTTGAGAATCCCAGAAACTGACGTTAGTTGTCCCATTCTCCCTTGGCCTATAGGACCTTGTCAGGTGGTAGCACCTGATCTCCACTGGGGACATAAGTGAGCTTCTGAGAAAACAGAAGAGGGCAACATTTGTGGCTTAAGGGACAAGGGAAGGGAACTGATATTGCCAGGAATCTCCTGTGTTCCAGCTGTGGGTTGTGACTGTATTGAGATTTGATTCCATTTGTAGTCTCACTTCTCAGTCTGAGCTGATCAAATAAGCCTGCCCTCCCACCACTTCAGTGAACTAATTTGGGCTTTATTTATGGTTGAAGATGGAGTCCTTTTCAGTTATTTTTTTTGGCCTTCTTAGCATGCCCTGGGGTGGGGCTTGAACCTCAGTCTCTGAGCTTGCCTAAACAGACTAGACCACTGAGCCATCTCCCTGGCTCTGAAGATTAAGTCCTTAAAAGAACAAAAAAGTTAGAGCAGGTGAGGTGGCTCACAGCTGTAATCCCAGTGCTTTGGAGGCTGAGGTAGGACAATCACTGAGTTCAAGGTCAAGGTCAACCTGTATTACATAGTGAGTTCAAGGCCAGAGTAAGATCCTGTTGCAAAACAAAAAAATACCATCAAAAAACCAAATTGAAAAAAGAAAAGGTGGAGCCCAATTTCTTCCCTCCCATTTGCTATGTTACTCTGGCAGTTTACTTAAATATTGAGTTTGTTTGCACAGTTGTGATGGTGCTAAGGTTGTCTTTTTTGATTGGTTTGTTGCAGGGTTCAGGGAGACTTACAGGTGGTTTGGGGTCTGCATTCCACCAAAGACAAAGTTTTTTGTCCGTACAAGTAGCTGAGAGGAATTCTATGACAGGTGTCACATTTACCTGTGCTTTCATAAAGTTGTGCTTTGGTGCGTTTTTAGTTTTCTTTTTGACAGTACAAGGCATTGAACCCAGGACCTTTGAACTAAACTAAATCCCCAGCCCTAGTTTACTTTTTGATTTTGAGACAAGGGCTTGCTAAGTTACTGAGTTGTCCAGGCTGGGCTGCAGCTTGTGACCTTCCTGCTTCAGCTTCCCAGAATGGTGAGAGAACCACTTGCACTGCCATACTCGGCTTCTAGGCAGGTTTTAATTTTTCTAATTCACTTGTAATTTTTTTTTCATTTTAAAATTTCATTTGATTTTTTTTATATTTGTAGGAAACATGTTGGTAACTCACAAATCGATGGATAAGTGACAAGAATGCATTCAGAAAGTCCTGGAAGGAGGGTAGAAAGGGGGGAGTCTGTGGGAAGATAAACGCTTACAGGCCACACCCACAGTCATACCTTTCGTGACCAGACCCACATTAGCTGTAAGCTCACATCACTCAGTCACCTCCCAGAAGCTCCCTGACAAGTGCATGAGGCTCTTGGGCGACAGCAGGATATAAATCATAACAGTGTGTGTGCAGCTACGTTAACATACATGAAATAAATAGGGGTCCTACTGAGGAGTGGGGGTGTACCGTGAAGAGCACTAAGCACAGTCTGATTTGTGAGATCAAATCACACTAGGTGTCAGTCATTTCAGCATTCAGTTTCAGTTAATGACACTGAAACCAAAGATTAATAACAAGGGGAAAAGGCAAAATAAAAAAAGATGAATTTTTTAAAAATTTATTTATTTTTGGTACTGGGAATTGAACTCGAGACCTTGTGCTTGCCAGAGAGGTGCTGTACTGTTGAGCTATATCCCCAGCCCAAAACTCAGGATTTTAACCTTTTTTTTTTAAAAAATATATTGAGCCAGTAGTGGTGGCACACTTCTATAATCCCAGTAGTGGGGAGGGTGAGGCAGGAGTATGTGCAAATTTGAGGCCAGCACTGGCTACAAAGTGAGTTGAAGGCAAACCTGAACCACATAACAAGATCTTGTCTCAAAGAAAGAAAAAGTAGTCAAATTTTATATATATAACCAAGCTTAGAATGAAGTGGCATTCAGTACTCTCACTTAATGCTGCAATTGCTACTGTGTATCTGCAGAACTTCTTGCCATTCCAATCTGAAACTTGGAATCTATTAAAAAAGAGCTTTTTTTTTCTCTCTCTCTCTTTATAGCCCCTGAAACACTGTTCAACTTTCTGTTTCTATGAATGTGGTCTCCCTGGGAACTCATGTAAGTAGAGAGTAGTCATAAAACACCTGTTCTTTTGCCTCTTGTGTATTTTACTTGGCATAATAGTTTCATGCCTTCAGAGTTCATGCGCACTGCAGTGTAGTTCAGAATTTCATTCCTTTTAAGGCTATATAGCATTCTACGCACTGCTTTTTGCCATCTGCTCCTCTCTGAGTGGATTTTGGTTGTTTCCCTTCTTGGCTATTGAAGATAACACCATTGTGGACATGTATGTACTTGTATAACTTGCTTTTCTGCCTTTTTTTTTTTTTTTTCCTTTTTTTGGGGGAGTTTTGCTAAGTTACCCATCCTGACCATAGCTTCCCTAGTAGCTGGGACTATAGGCATGGGACTTTATGCCTGGCTATGATTTGTGTATGTGATTTGTACTGTGTATCTCAAGGTCATGAAAATATTTTCCGTAAAGATTAATTTTTGACTCTAGAGGTTTCAGAAATTCAAATTAGAATATGCAGCTTGGTGTGGTGTTGTATGCCTGTCACCCCAGCACTGGGGAAGCTGAGGCAGGAGGCTCACAGCAAGTTGAGGGCTAGGCTGGGCTACATAATGAGTTCAGGGCAAGCCTGAACTACAGAGTAAGGCCTTCTCTCGAAACCAACCGTTAGATTTTGTGTCTGTAGTAAAAATGGAGTCAAAGTTTCTAAATTTCGCTAATTTTTTTTCTTTTTTTCCTTTGCCAGAGATTGAACCCAGGGCCTAGTTCATATTAGGGTGGTGCTTTACCCCTGAGTTACAGCCCAGCATTTTTGAAAAAAAATCAAGTTCCTTCATTATAATTATTTTTTTAATTCTTTTATTTATTTACTTGGTATAGGGTCTCGCAATACAGCATGGACTCATACTGATCCTCCTGTCTTAGCCTCCCTAGTGCTGGGATTATAGGTTCTGCAGCTAGCATGGCATGCAGCACCGGAGATGGAACTCAGGTCCTTGTGCTAGCCAGGCAGGCGCTTAGACCACCGAACTATCTCCTCAACCCCTAAAGTTCTTGGAACATAATTTCAAATGTGAGCTATCAGTTTATTAAAAAACAAATACCTACTTGGTTTTGGTGGATCTGCATATGAATCTAGAGGCAACCAGTAATAATACTGAGTTTTGCAGTCCATGAAAATGAAACAGCTTCCCACTTACTTAGATCTTGCATTCAGCAATGTTTCATAGTTTTTATTATCAAGATTTATACTTCTTTTCTCCCCCCAACCTCTGCTCTCTCTTGTATCATTCCTCTGTTGTGCAGACTGATCCCAGGGACCATGGAGCTACTCTCCCAGCCCTTTTTCAGTTTTTCAGTTTTGAGACCCGATCTTGCCAAGTTGGTCATACTGGCTTTGACTTCACTCGCAGTCCTCGTGCCTCAGCCTCTCAAGTGGCTTAGATCATAGGCATTGCCCAACTCCTTCATTTGTTTCCAGGTGGTTGATGTATGTTACTGTAAAGGCAGTTATTTTTGATTGTTATTTTCTTGTTTGTGAAGCTCTGTTTTTTCAGTGTTGGTTACCATGGAGTAAAATGTAAGATTGCTTATTGAAAGTCAAGGTAATGGTAAGAAAAATTATAACAAAAAGTTTTGTCATCAGAAATGCTGAAGAGCATGTAGTTGATCTCAGGGATAATGGAAGATGGCTCTGTCTGGTCCCCCTTAAGGCTTAGCTACTTGAAGTTTCTGTGCCGCTGTTCCAACTAACTGATTGTGTGCCACCTGGTTGTCCATGTACCTTCAGGGAGGTTGACAGTGTTGGAGTGAATTGCCTATGACTAGTCTTTCCTTAAGGGTTGCAGTAAGTAGAAAAATAAAGAAATTTAGACAAATACTTTGCTTCCTACATTTTTATTTTTATTCGTCCATCTTTGCTTGGTCACATTCATATGGAGAGTAGGTACATGAACATAAGACATCTCATTTTTTCATTTCGTCTTCCTAGCCACCTTCTCACTTTGTCCAGATAGATAGTGGAAGTGACCGAGTCTAACTTAGCTAGAAAGCTGGGGCAGTAAAAGGAGCAGGTGGCTGTTAGTAAGCTTCCTTCCTCTCTTCTGTTAGCAAGAAGCATAGGTGGCCTGGAGTTTTCTCTTAAGTGGGAGAAGTAATGGAAGATGAAAACTCTTTGCCCAAATAGCATATTTCCTTCATTTCTTGCTCTTTCCCATCTGTCCACCTATCCACCTATTCCCCCATCCATTTATCTACCCATTTATCCAACTACTTACATATCTGTCCATCCATCCATCCTTTCATCCATCCATCCACCCAGACAGCCATCTGTCCATCCATCCAGTTAACCATCCATCCATCCATTCATCCATCCACCCATCCACCCACCCACCCACCCATCCATCCACCCACCCTGCCAGCCAGTCATTCATCCATCCATCTTAGGGTTTCACATGTGCTAGGAAGATGAGCTATCACTGAGCCACACTCCCAACCCAGCTGAGCAGATGTCCCAATCATTGCCTGGAAAGTGAAACTGATTCCAGGTGTAATAAGATCTAGATTGTGACCTTCGATATATTTGGTGGTAGGGAACGTGGGTCACAGTCTAGAGCTTGGAGCTTGTGGCCCAAGGTGAACCATCCACACAGGCAAAGTTATTCTCAGTGATAGCATCCTTTAAGGTAAGAGGAAATCAGAGGCCTGGAGTTAGAGCCCTTTGGAAGCATTGAACAGAATTGTGTGCTTAGTGATGCATTACTTGTAGAAAGTAAGTCAGGATTCTGTTTGAAGCTACCGTGAGACCTTCTACCACATTACTTGGAGGTTTTAGCTAAGTGAAATGAAGGCCAGGTCAGACGTCTTGCTCTTCAAAAGAAGAGATGCCCCAAACCAAACAGAATTGTCCTCACCAGAAGAGCCTTTGAGTCTCTGATCCCCTTTCATTCACTAGGTGCCAGCTTGGAGAGTCCCATGAGAGCACAACAGTAGCTTCTTGATGTGCCTTGTGCCACACTGACCTCATTCTCCTAGGATGGCAGCTTCTCGCCTGTTTCCCACGTACGGTGAGTTGAATTCTTGCACTTAGAGGCTGAGAGGATGCAGTTGCTGCGCTTTGTCCAGTGAAAGGGGTGGTGGGTGAGCTGTAATGGCAGGAGCTTGTTCAGGGCGAGCACAGTGTGACTGGTGTGTGGGGAGGGTGAGGATGGGTAACTTTGCTTTATTTTTTATTTTGATAAATGCAAGCAAGGTAATAGCTCAACCCTCTAAACTTCATTGTTTTCTCTCATGAATTAAAAATACAGATTAAGCATCCATAATCCCCAAATCCAAAACCTGATACCACAGTTAGGAAATTCCACCCTGGTCTTCCTGGGTTGTGGTCAGAACTTAGGCACATTGAGATTTTCAGGTATGTTAGGTAGCGGTGAAGCGTGGATGGATTTTGTCTTTAAACTTGAGCCCCATCCTAAGATAGCTCCAACCCAGCAACATCTCAGATCGATAGTATTTGTGGTCCTAACTTTGTGTACTCACCTGTGCATTGCTCATTATAGGCAGACAGACCCAACACCCGCTATTTTGTTTTGGAGTGGAGCTAGGCTGCTTTGGGTGTTTTGGCTGGTTGGTCCATTGGTCAATTGAGACAAGATCTTGCTGTGCAGCCAAGGCCACCATTGAACTCGTGGCAGTGCTGCCTCAACTTCCTGAGTGTTGGGATCACAGGAGTAGGCCCCCATCTGACTCTTTGCTTGTGGGTTAATTAGCATGTCTATGTGTGTATGTGTCGTTTGGGAACAGGCATACTCACAGTCAGACAACTGTTCCTCATGGATCTTCTTCTTTAGCTGTGTCCACCCAGGACCCTGCTTGTCTCCAAGAGTCAGCATTCCCTCTTTCTTCAAAGCACCATTCCTGTTCCCAGGACTTACCCCTGTTTCCATGCCATGGGCTGATGACTCACACGCCCACGAGGGATTCTAATCAGGTATGAGGGATCTGAAGGGCTCTGGAGTGTGTGAAGCCTTCATTTCCCAGAAGGCCCCCAGGGGCACAAGTTGGAATTTTCCCGCATCTCATCCAGGGCCAGGAGGGAACCAAGGAGCATTGGATGGCTGACCTGGCACTAGGAGGTCTGAAGGTATACTAAGGCACCAGGTGTCCATTTTGTGCTTGCATGGGTCCACCCATGCCCCCCTCTGAGGACAGGAGCATAACGCTGACACACTCCAATGAGACTAGATAGAGGTGGAGCATGGCTTGGTGCCTTGTCCAGTTGTACTTGAATTGAGAGGGTGGGACAAGATCACCCAGTCAGGACCAGGAGCTCTCCAGGAATGTCAGCTGCTGAGCACTGCTGAAGCCCACAATGCGCCATCTGCAAAGACTGTGGCAAGCATACCATGTTATCTTTAGCCTCCGCCCCCCTACTGTGAACACCAGTAGACTGCATTGTGGCTGACCTGTATCTGTGTGACTTTCAGGAGTCTGTGACTTTCCAGGATGTGGCCGTGGACTTCACTGAGAAGGAGTGGCCCCTCCTGGATCCCTCTCAGAGGAAGCTGTACAGAGATGTGATGCTGGAGAACTACAGCAACCTGACCTCATTGGGTAAGCCTGGCTTCTGGTCCCTGCCTGGTTGGCCTACGAAGTCAGGTTTGTGAAACTAGTGAGAACCGGTATAGATGGGGTCACCCAGGGGCACTGAGAGCTATTCACGTTGACCTTGGAGGTTGACACTTGATGAGTGTCAAATTGGGCACAGGCTTTGGAGAGTAAAGGATCCTCATTCTTAGGCCCAAGATGTGGCTCAGGGGTGGGGCACCTGGCCAGCTGTACATTGTCCCTAGCATCATAACCACAAAAAAGAAAATTGCCATTCATTTGGAGGGTAAAAATGCATGGGCGTTCAAGGTTTTGTTTCTTATGAAAGACTTTTTACTGTGTTCCTTAGAAATGTGAAACCATCATTTTGCTGCTCCTAAGTCAAACTTGTGTATCTTCAGAACCCCGAAGACCAAAATGTTCAGCCCAGATTAATGGAAGGGGTTGTCCTCTGCACAGTCTTCCCTCAACATGTGTCTTTCCCCGTGAGTAGGGTATCAGCTTGGAAAACCCAGCCTCATCTCTCACCTGGAGCAAGAGGAGGAGCCAAGGCCTGAGGAGAGAGGCACTCGACAGGGGGCTTGTCCAGGTGAGCCAGTGTTAAGCTTTATCTAAAAACATCCTCCTGGAAGTCTTATGTTATAAGCAGATTAGATCCTGAGGTCTCTGATTATACCAAGTAGATTAATCCACTGATAAATTTATTAGCTAACTGGGCCTCCTCTAATGGGGAGCCTGGTCAGATGCAGTGGGTCACTGTGGGAGTGGCTCTGAAGAGGCCCTTTATCTTTGAGCTGTTCTTTTTTTTTGTATTTAGTACAGGGTGTACGGGGTCTCACTACATAGATTGGACTAGTAATAATCCGCCTGTGTTCAGTCTCCCAGGAGCTGGGATTACAGGCACACACCAGCATGCCCAGTCTCAAACACCATCTCAGGGCACCCCTGGGGCAGGGCCAGCATGGCACGCTAGGGATTGAACCCCAGCCCCTGCATCTGCCTAAGCAGGAGCTTTAAAATGCTTAGCTATCTGGCCGGCCTGTGAGCTGTGTTTTGACATGGGCTCTTTGTTCCATCCTTTTATGCAAGAACTTCCTGATGATCTCCGGTTGTCAGCATGGTGTGGAGGTACACACCTGTAATCCTAGCACTTAGGAGCCTGAGGCGGGAGGATTGCTGTAAGTTCAAGGCCAACCTGGCTACATAGTGAGTTCAAGGTTGGTCTGAGCTTCATAGAGACCCTGTCTCAAAAAATTAAAAAATTAAAGCCTTTTGCTATCGGTGTCAGTCTCATTTGACCTACATCTCTTTTCTCCCATGTTTGTCCATTATCTCGCTTGACAACTTTGTTAGCATTTATTTTGCTGTAGTATATTTTTCCCTTTTGCATTGTTTATCCTTGCATATAGATAATATCTGCAAAAATACCTACCTGTGTTGGTCCCTGGCATTCCACCACTGTCTTTTTGCAGCAAGTCAGTATTTTTCCAATTTGTTTCAGATTGGGAAACTCCATCTAAAACTAAGTGGACAATTCTCATGGAAGGTATATTTGGGAAGGAGACATCCAGTGGCGTGGCACTGGTAAGAGTTCCTTAGAATTAACTGTGGATTTTCCACGTTACAGGAGACTGGGGCACCTGTAGTTGGAAAAGCAGTTTCACTGCCAGGCATGGAGGTATAGGCTGAGGATCCCAGGACTCTCAGAATTTGAGGCAGGAGGACTCAAGCCCAGCCTGGGTGACTGAAGAGTGAAAATGTTAAGTGGGCTGGAGATGAAGTTCAGTTTGTGGAGGCCCTGGGTTCAGCACTCAGTCCTACCAAAACATAAATAAATAAAAATCAGTCAATCAGTTGATCACATCAGAAGCAGGCAGAGAGTGCCCCTCCCCCAAGAGGAAGCATTCTGTCATTTTCCACTGTTCCTGATTGCTGTGGTCCCTTGATACCTGCAGGGAGCTGGTTCCATGGCACACGGCAGGTGCCATTATCTGCAAATGCTCAAGGCCCTTGTTGAAAATGGCTTCTGTGTCAGACCCTCATGTACTTACAGGCTTTTAAATTATGTCTAGAATACCTGCAATAAACTATAGTGATACATAAGAAATTTTTTGTTGTGCAGCAAATAATCAAAACATAAGTACACGTTCAGTACATGATGCAGTAAGTATTATTAGTTGGAATCTGGATGCAGAAGGCAGAGATGCTAAGGGCTGTGTTGTCAGTTTGGAAAAAATAACCCAGCCATAGACTTCTTCAGTAAGGGTTCTGTTCCATGACTTATCTCAGCCACTCAGTGCGGGAGTTCAGTTTGGGGTGTGTGTGTGTGTGTGTAGTGCTAAAGTTTGAAGCTAGGGCCTTGCACATGCTAGGCAAGTGGTGTGGCACTAAGCCGCATCCCCAGTGTTTTGTTTTTTCCATTTAGTTTGAGATAGACCTTGCCGAGTATGCAGGCTAGCCTAGAACTTCGTATTCTCCTGCCTCAGCTTCCTATGTAGCTGTGATGAATAAGCATGTGTCTCCACACTTGGCCATATCTTGGTTTTAAACACTGAACAAATCCATGAAAGTGGATAGGCATGTGTGAAGCCTCATATAAAAACACGCACTTCCTGTTCTCTCTGATAGTGCTCCAAGGAGGTAGAGAGGAGGAACAGGTCTTATATTTCAGATCAGGATACTGTGCTTTTTTTTTGGACTCGAGGTCCTGGGTGTAGCTTAGCATTCAGGAAGCCTTGGTTCTGTCTCTACCGTCACAGAGAGGAGGGGAGTGAGATGGTAGTGAAGGTGGGAAACTTCAATCTGCTCTCAATCCTCTAACCCACAGGACAGAGCTCGCCTTGAGAAATCTGTGGAATATGAACACTTGTTTGAGGTCTTCAGCGTGGGCGCCCACCTCTCACCACAGATGGGCCGGCCCGCGGGCAAGAGGCCCTACACCCGCCACAGCTATGGGGTGGCCTTCAGGAGCAGGGTGCACCTCTCCCAGCACGTGAGCGTGTACGACGGGCGGAAGATGCACGAGTGCCACCAGTGCCAGAAAGCCTTCACCACCAGTGCGTCCCTCACGCGGCACCGGCGGATCCACACCGGGGAGAAGCCCTACGAGTGCCGGGACTGTGGGAAGGCCTTTAATGACCCGTCGGCGCTCCGCAGCCACTCGCGCACCCACCTCAAGGAGAAGCCCTTCGACTGCGGCCAGTGCGGCAACGCCTTCCGCACTCTGTCGGCCCTGAAGATCCACATGCGGGTGCACACGGGCGAGCGGCCCTACAAATGCGACGAGTGTGGCAAGGCCTATGGCCGCAGCTGCCACCTGATCGCGCACAAGCGCACGCACACCGGGGAGCGGCCCTACGAGTGCCGGGACTGCGGCAAGGCCTTCCAGCACCCCTCACACCTCAAGGAGCATGTGCGCAACCACACCGGGGAGAAGCCCTATGCGTGCGTGCTGTGTGGGAAGGCCTTCCGCTGGAAGTCCAACTTCAACCTGCACAAGAAGAACCACACAGTGGAGAAGACCTACGCCTGCAAGGAGTGCGGCAAGGCCTTTGGGGACCTGGTGTCGCGCCGGAAGCACATGAGGACTCACGTTGTGAAGAAGCCCGTGGAGTGCCGCCAGTGCGGGAAAGCCTTCCGCAACCAGTCCATCCTAAAGACACACATGAACTCCCACACTGGTGAGAAGCCCTACGGCTGCGACCTGTGTGGCAAGGCCTTCAGTGCCAGCTCCAACCTCACTGCGCACCGCAAGATTCACACCCAGGAACGGCGCTATGAGTGTGCGGCCTGCGGCAAGGTCTTTGGTGACTACCTGTCCCGTAGGCGGCACATGAGTGTGCACCTGGTGAAGAAGCGGGTGGAATGCCGCCAGTGCGGCAAGGCTTTCCGCAACCAGTCCACCCTCAAGACGCACATGCGGAGCCACACGGGCGAGAAGCCCTATGAGTGCGACCACTGCGGCAAAGCTTTCAGCATCGGCTCCAACCTCAACGTGCACCGGCGGATCCATACCGGTGAGAAGCCCTACGAGTGCCTTGCCTGTGGGAAGGCCTTCAGCGACCACTCCTCTCTGCGGAGCCATGTGAAGACCCACCGCGGAGAGAAACTCTTCACCTCCTCCGTGTGGAAAAGGCTGCAGTGAACACTCAGACCACAGGAAGCTGCAGTGGCATGAGGAAGGCGAGAGCCCATGGTGGAGCCTGACATGGTGGCCAGCGCCTGTGGTCTCAGCACTTCGGTAGCTGAAGCCAGAGGATTGTGAGTTTGAGGCCAGCCTAAGTGACATAGTTGAAAGATTGTGTCTTATTCAAACCAAACAAAAGGCGCGTGATATTCAGAAATCCAGTTTGTGCAAAGCTTGTAAGACCTGAGCTATTTCATGTGGGATATCTGTTGAAGGAAGAGTGTATGTGTTTGCCCTGGGGTCAGATTGCAGTATCACAAGTTATTACCCATGGAGAACTTTGGGAGAGAAACCCCAGATTGTCAGTAACGGTACAGAAGAGAAAATCTGTCAGAGTGGCTGCTGGGGAAGCCTTTCTTGATCTTTCTATATTGCTCCAGCAAAATCACCAGAGAGAAAAATCTACCAAGTAATATGGGGAAGTCTACAAAAGCAGGAAGCAGGCCACACCCAGCTATCTGATTTTTGTATCGCTAGCTAGCTAAGCCTCCTTCTGTTTCCAAGGAGGATGCACACAAGAGAGATTCCCTGTGGTTCTTAAGGCCTAGGTCACTTGCTGCTGCCTAGAAAGCTTGGCCTGTCCTTGGTCTGTAGCCTGGCTCTCACCTGCAGGAGTTTTGCCATTCAATAGTTTTGCGTGAAGTACAGGGAGTGGGTGCTCCCGCTAGGACACAGTGAGACATCAGGGTGCTGCTGAATTTACTGCCATCCACATGAGTCCCCAATGTCATGACTTGTGTGTCCTGAAATTCAGTCTTCCAGAGGTGGAGAATGTTCCTCCTCAGTCATGGTCTACAGAAATGCTTTGGTCTCTGAGATCCTTGGGGCCAGTCCTACTAGAAGAAATTTATTTTTGAAATGTGAAATTGTAAGTTTTTCAGGAAACGTGTAAAACTTAGCTTGTTGGTGACCCCTGTGTGAAATTAATTTTGGCCACCATCCACTGGCCTGTGCATGTTTGGATCTCACTGAGAGAGAAACCCTGCTGTACTCTCCAGAGATCTCAAGACTCTACTTGGTCCCAAACACAGACCCCAGCAGAGTAACTTTTTATTTTTAAGATTAGGCTCCTCTGGGTAAGCCTTAGGCCTCACCATAAAAGGTTTGTGTGTAATATTTTTGCTAGAGTTTCATTCTTGACATGTCTTTCCTTGCTTTTGAATAACTTTGTTGACGGATTCTTGGTCACAATTACGTTTTGTGCTGGGCAATACAGACATTTCTAAGTACCTGGTGCTGCTGCCTGATTGGAATTCATGCAATCAAAGCATGAAATCGCTGTCACGCGCACCCTTCCTTATGCTTGTGGCCTCCCATGCAGCCACAGGTGAGGGCGTAGGCTTCTCGTTGCTTCCTGCATGTCCACTGTCATTTTCCATGTCAGAAGAATCCATGTCCTGTTGGCATGGGTTATATGGTGTACTGTTTTTAAATCTCGTAGAGATTTCCTTGCAGTATTTTCTGTCATGTAAGAAAGTGCTGGTCATATTGACAAATAAGCAAGAGGTCACTGTGTTTCTGAGGAAGAGCTTTTCAACAGAGTTCTCCCTTCCTGGGTTCTTTTTGTTTTATTCTTCACTCTTTCCCGCTTCTCACCATGCAAGGACCTAGTCCCTAGTATTTCAAGGTCGATGTCATGAGGACAAAAGCCAATAACTGATAACACTGCCACAGGGTCACAGTGATTCTAATCTCCCCAGGGCTTCTTGGAATATCTGTATGAGCTGTGGATTTATCCTGTACAGACTTCCTATTATAAGAGAAAAAAATAAATAAACTGATAACTTGTTAAGGTGCTATGGATATTTTATTGTGATCTTTTTGCTTTATTTCCTGGTGGGAAGAAGGTTCCTCCCTCACCTAAATGCTATGCAGACCCCTTGCACCCAGTTATATATATTTCTGATAATTTTTAATTTAATTTTGCTTTTTCATTTTTTTAGTTTGGCACTGGGAATACAACTCAGGGGTTCTCTGTCACTAAGCTGCATCCTCAAGTCTTTTTTTTTTGTCTACATGTGCTCTAGAGTCTCTAAGCTTGGTTTTAATTGTGGACACCATTTCTGCAGTTATCTGAAAGATTACTTCTAATTAGATTTTTTAAGAGCCTCACTCAATTTTTCTGTTGTTAGCATTTA